>KK119513.1:396075-446365 GCA_000611955.2 Stegodyphus mimosarum | reverse complement strand
TTACTATAATAATAATACAATAAGAATAAATAATAATAAATTTACTGTAATAATAATACAGTAATTACAAATAATCATAAATGAATAATAATAGAACAATAAGAATAAATAATAAATTTACAGTAATAATAATGCAATAATAATAAATAATAATAAACCAGTACTACTAGCAATGGTTACATAGTGCAATTTAACTCGAAGTTGGCTCGTAAACCTAACCCAAGTAAATATTCAAATATCGGCAATTATAATGCAAGGCCGAAGACTACAAATATCACCTGAGCCAGCGGCAACTTAGTAACGTGGCCTAGAGAGGCAGAACACTCTCTGTTTTACGATCTAAAAACCTCATCTTATACAAGAGAGCTAATTTGCATTCTGGTGTGGAAACGGAAGGAAGAAGTGGCAGTAAAGACCTAAATCATAATATGTCGTTAAATAGAATAATAAAACCCTACACATTTATTGATTTCTTTGGCAACCAAGTATGTTTGCCTCATGATCGAATAACAAATGCCACATCATACACCACCTGCTAATACATCTGAAATGTGGCATGATCTAGCACACCTCAAATTCACACATGGCATCATATCATCTTTGTAATAAATTGAGTGGACGTGGTTATAGACAATCGTAGCGGCTACGATGATCAGTGTATAATCCAAAAATCTAACAAAAGTATTTGTAACCATTCGTTGTTCATAACACTAGTTGCCATTTCGATAAATATTCTTTTCATATTTTTATACTACTTGCTTAAAAAGTAGTCTTAATGTTCAGCATTGCAGCATTTTATTTAAGCTTTGGTTGTACTAGAATATAGCATAGAGTTACGGGATCCAGAAACTCTAGGGAATGACACTAATAGTTTGATACTTCTGAGATTATTAATTAGATAAATACTCAGATTTAGCGTGTTCTGAGGACAGATGCATACCTGAACTAAAATTCATTTAAATTCATTTAAGAACTTCAGCTCAAGTATAAAGTTTTGCCTGAATTAATTCCATTTCTTTTCAAATAATAAATGCAATTTTAAAATTATTTTTCAAATCGAAATTTTAGTATCCAATCCTTACTACCAGTTGCAGGAAAGTGTAAATCAAAGTCTTTCTTTTTTAATTTCTTACATTTTCGTATTAATTTCATATTAGTGATTCAATTTTTTTAAATATTTGAAAATAATTTTTCTGCTCTTCTGTTCACTAAGCGGTAGCTTCCAATGTAAAATAGACAGATCTTTCGCATTTCAAAATCCTATTTAAAGTATTTTTTCTTTAATGAGATGCAACTTTATTTTTGCTAGAATGTTCTCCTTGCTTCATTAAAACGTACTCATTTAAGATCATTCTTCTTCTTTGGTTATTTATCCAATACTCATTTTGATAAGAAGGCAATTACCATAGAAAGAACTAATGATAAACTTACTAACGACCATAATTAGAATATTTCTAAACAACATTAACTCAGAAATTATTGTGCGTTTATCTGTCGTTTAAAAACTTTTTCGTCTTTTAGAATGAAATGTGTAATTATGATTGGAGAATACTCCTTTTTTACTTTACTTTCACATTTATATTTACATTTAATATGGAAGTTAATGTTTGATAACGTTATCTAATACCTTTCACTGAAATCTGAACACTGTCCAGCACCATCATATTCTAGAAAACTACTTCGTTTTTAGTTTGAGTAAACTATTAAGATTAAGTATTTTACAGCATATTAGTTAAGTAGTCAGAGAATATATAATGACGATAGTTTAGTAGGGCATTGCAACTAAATTTAAATTATCGTTTGCATAAGGAATGTTTTGGACGGAATATTTATTTAGTTTCATGATTCGAACATGCATGTGTCATACAGTTAAAGACGCTAAGAAGAACTCAGGATAGAAGCTGATAACTATTTATTTATTTTTATTTATCAAATGCCTGACCATTGACCATCAGGTCATTAGGCAACGAGTTCTCCAATACTTCTTTACGATACAGTTGAACCTCTTAAGTGCAAAGCACACATCCAGATGAGCAGCGTCAATGACTTATCCAGAATCACAAGAAGCACATAAAGGTGACGCAGTCAGATTAAAACAAAGCAAATGAGCACCAAGGCAGTCATATCCAGTGAATAGTCTAAACTCAGCCACAGTACTAGGACGAGGAGAATCTGACAAACAGTCGGCTTTTAATAACACCCTCCATGATTTATTTTCAGTAGCACTATCATCAGTATTACGAAAAGACTTTTCATAAATCTTATTGATTTCAAGTTTAGCAGAGTAAAGAGATAGGTCTCTGGAAGACCTTTGGAGAATTTCCGTACCTTTTTTTGCCAAAAGGTCCGTCATCTCGTTTCCCCGAAGCTGATAACGATTTTCAGTAGAAAATAATGATCTCTATTCTTGCAAAGCTTTCCCAAGCGCGACAAGATTTCGAAAAGAATACCGAAAAAGAAGGTATGGACAGAAATATATCTCCTTAAAATATCCCAGATGTTTTGAGTTAGATGCAAATCCGAAGAGCAAGCTGGACATTCAATGCACAAGATGTTTTCCTACTGAAAACAGTCTTTCACTATATGAGTTCTGTGTGTCGTAGCATTACCGTGATAGAGAACAAACTTTCCCTGCGTGGTCTAGCATAGAGGAGGAGATAACATAATAGGTGTTGCATACACTCATTTCCATAGTCAAATTTCTTGGCGAAAGGTATAAAAGTCCTAACAGTTTACCTAAAGAAGTTCCATCCTAAACACAGATTCCATTCCTTTTTCAGATTATCTCTCAAGAATTTGTGACAGACAATAATAAGCTCCGGTCATTTTTCATATCAAATAAAATCTTCTGTCATCCTGCAAATCAAATTTGAATTCATCCTTAAAGACTACGTTTCTCTGCTGTTCTGTAGTCCAAGTGAAAGCCAGATGTGTCCAATAATGCAAATGTCTTTCTAATAACAAGAGGTGAGAGGTATACAAACCTCTCATCATATCTCATAAAGATCTCAGGAAACGCTATGTGAACAGCAGATAATGCCACTCCTATTCTGCCCATAGCTGCAGCAAGAGAAGACAGCATCAGGTTGAAGTCAAGATCCTGTTCCATCGGGCTCAGAACCACATTGCAGATATCGGCGTTCAGCTGCAGTTCTAACTCTCATCTTTCCTCTCCCAATATTTGAAACTTCTAAGCAATTATTTTCAAAGTCTACGTACTATAGTTGCAAACTAAATAGCCACCTCTACCTGACTTTGTTCTGACTCCAATCTCTCTGTGGCCAATGGACACCCATTAGAATTCTTCTGATAAATGGTCTTTGCACACAGTTTTCACCTTTATAATTTTTTATATTGCAATTTTGTGCAGCCCCATTTTTCTAAGAAAAAGAAAGTTTCTTATCAGATTATTTTCTTATTTATTTATATATTATTTTACATTTATATTTTATATTAATTGCATAAAATATTTTGAAGTATCAGCATTTTTTGTATTATTTCCTTATCTGTTTGGACACCATTGTGATTGTCCTCAGAAAATGCATTATGGAAATATGCCGACAAATAATTCTAACGTACTTTCTGCAAATGCACAATCAAACTCACGTTATGCTGCAGATATTTAATGACGAAGTAGTGTCTGAACAGTATGAAGCAATAAAGCATTTTTTGTTTGTAAATTGCAAACATACAGTTTAGGAATTCAGAATATTGTAACAAGGAACTAAATAAACAAACAGTTTACTTTAGAAAAGCTTACAGAAGCTCTAGGTACGTCTAAGATGTCCTAAAACAACTTATACAGAAAAACAGAGAAATAGATGAAATATATATAAAGAGCTAATGAAGTTGTTTAACTCAGTTTTCTCTTTGATCTCTCTCTTCTTTCTTTCTTTTTCTGGTCTGATCATTGAATCCTCAACAACTGTAACACCAGGGAGGAAGCATCCTGTTGACTTGAAATATAATCAAGGAAGATACGTAAGCAATTGCCTGCGCAACCTGTAAGCAAATCATCTAAACAACATATCAGAGCAGAACTTAAAACCAAACCTAGTACTGAAATTGACATTTCTCGCCTGTCTGGGGCACAGAGGACTTGCATTTTAGAGAAGATAGATTTATCTTACTGCAACATACTAGCTTGTTTTCGACTCCGATTGCTAATGATTTACAATATCTCAACTTCGAATTATCCTATCAAAAGGTTGTCTTGTTGTAGAAAAGGTTGTCCTGTTGGTAGTAATAGGACCACAATGTCAAAAATATTGAAGCTACTTGCAAACAAGAAATTAAATATGTTGGGATGGTAACTCCATGTAAATCAAATGGTTGGCAATTTTTCTTAGCTAAGAAAAACGTAAGTGCAAAGTTCAATTAAAAACTCTCAAAGTTCTGTACTTTCTCGCTGAAATCTAAAACTAATGTTGTTTGCAAAACAATAAAACGGGCATACGAGTATCTCATTCTTCTAGCATGCACACCTAATACGAGGCAGGCGAAATTTTCGAAACCATCTTGGCGAAAGTTTCCAGACAGACTAACAAGTAGGTGTAGCCAACACCTTCCATATTATTATTTTCGAGATAGTGTTCACATAGCCAGCCACTCTAACTTACTGGTGTATTATTAAAAATGAAATACTAAACTAAATTTAAATTAATAATATAATTAAAGGAGAATATAATAAATGTTTTTCTCATTTCTGAAATTAAAATCATTTATATCAAACTCACACACACTTCGTATCGAAAGAAGAATAGTCAGATTCCCAAAAGCATCAACAAAACTATCTTGCAGTTTGTTCCTGATTCTTAACTAAGTTTACAAGATTATTAGAAAAGGCACAAACTTACACAACACAATAAGCATGGGTTTCTAGAAACCACATCGATACATTTTAAAGAGGAAAGCCAACACTTATTTTAATTTTACTACAAGTATTTTGACACTAAGTCAGAATTTTGCGTGTTAAATATTTTCTAATTTGCAGTTACCATTTCTTTTCAAAGCTAAGAACGGTTTTACACTTAATTTGTCATAAAAATGCTTCTTAAGAGGAAATTGGAAAAGTTCTGAAGTTTACAAAACTCCAGAAGAAAGCCACAAAGGTAAATGATTTTTATGATACCAATGAAATAGAAAAAATGTCAAACGTTTAAAATTAGGATTTAAAGTAACTAAACTGAAAACTTTCTTATTGATTTGAACAAACTTTAGAAATGCTGGACTTTTGGAGCTTTCACAAAAGAATCCTTACAATCCAAATTGAAAAATGCCTAAGTATTGTAAAAACAATTAAAAATTTTATTTCAACAGGAACCCTTAGGATAATGGGTATGTGCAATTGTTTCCTAATGACAAAATTCCATTATATTGAAATAGAGCAGATTAAATCTACTACATAATCCTTGCTCTTTATTATCAACAAACTGCTGCATTTTATCAGAGTTTTTTAAAGTTTTCCATCGATCTCTTGTAGTATTCCTGCGTTTTCGAATGTACTACGTATATTTTCTAGATACCTGGGCTCTCATTCTTGAATAAAACGGGGTAATGATCGAAAGATTTGGCATTCTATTGAAGCAATAAATATTACATGAAATGTTGCGATCTCCTTTAGAACGTTTTTAAGGTGTCTCCTGCGACCAATTAACAAGCGACAGCAAATTACTAAATGGCCAACAGTGTCATCATAACACCTTTTGTTAACTTACTAAAACAACAATACGTTATATTTTTATGACTTACGAACTACATAGCAAGTACCTTTGCACATATCCAATATTTAAACTTTCTCCACCAAATTAATTTTTAAATTATATTCATGCGCATTCCTTTTATTACATGCACAGACATCAACAAAAGGAAGATTTTGGAATTCTGAAAAAGTAAAGTCTGGATTGAAAAATCATAATCCTGTAGAAAATGGTATTAATAAACCATTAATTTTTAACTAAATAGAGACTGTATGAAAAGTTCAAAAAATCGATTTTCTGTCCGTAACTTTTGCAATAAAACTATAGAAATGCACCATAATTTAAAACCCATATCCTTAGTAACTGTACTTATCTAGAGGATGGAATACACTAATGCTTGAATGAAGCGCTTCAGAATGAGAAGGAAGTAAGCGAGATAAAAATCAATTTTTCTGACAGGATATTTTTGTTACATATGTAAGAACAAAATGTGAGTAGGTGTATGTAAAATTATTTCAAAAAAGTAAAGTGTAGAGTTTAGTTGTTCAAAAGAGCTTTCTGGGAAAGAACAAGAGGAGACGCATCAACTAAAAGATTTCCATAGAAATAACAGCGTAAGTATTCATTATCAAAAACTCAATTACCAAAAGCAGAAGCTCTTTTATGATGTTTACAATGCTTATTTTTGTTTGGGCATATTCAAAAAGCACATGACTGAAAATGATGAAAGCAATCTTCCCAAGATGTAGTTATAATATCTTGTATTTTAAGCTACAAAACATTCAAGAAAGGAAATTAATAAGCTCTGAAAATACACAAGAAAAATACTTATAATCCGATGTGTTGTTACATTTTAATAGGAAATTTAGATAATTTTACACATATTCAATGTTCAAACTCACTATCATTTCATGAAAAAGCAAACAACTTTCATTTTTGCATGAAGAAGTCTCAGCATTTTTATAACGAAATTCCTAAACTATGTTTAAATTTAAAGCACCACGACTTAATAAAAAAGAAAAGGAACAGATGAAAAGTACACTCTTAAGAAAAATTCGATTAATTTTCAGTCCGATTATATTTAATATTTAAAGCATACTTCAGAAAAAAATAACGCGTTTTCTTTTCAATTCTATTTGATAGTGTTAAATATATTTTTACTATCCAAGTGAATATTGTCAGGAATCCTTGCCGATACGCAGGAAAGGTTTTAATAGGGGTACTCATTATTTTATAATTCTAGTATTTTTACAGAATGTTTGAAGAATGGTCAAACTTTGAGGCAACAAGGAGCCAGATGGTCATAGAATGTTTAATTAATTTGTTAAAGCCCAATATTTTTAAAGTGTTTGAGCAAAAATACACTTGAGGACACATGAAAGACACGTTAGAGACTCTTAGGTTTATCCACCGGAAACGTTAGAGGCTCTTAGGTTTATCCTCTAATAATCAGATAATGCTCATTTCCAACTGATTTAGTCTAATAATTTGCATGCTGCCGTAATTATGCATAAAGCATTTTGAGAAAATATGGTTAAATATTTGTAGCTTTTCGTTTGTAATTGACATTACGTGATTTTGCAAGGTTTTAGTTAAACTAACAAAGTTTTATTTTAATTTAAATCTTCCGTTCCCTTCTCATTTTCAACTTCCCGTTAGAAGAAGCGCGCGTTTTCAGCTTTATGCTAATTTGAAGTGGAGCCAAGTTATATTTAAGCAAGAGGTAGAAACCTCTCAGTGTGAGAGAGCTTTTAGTCTCAGATCACGATCACGCTATTCGACGTTCTCCTGACTAGTTAGCATTTAAATTCTAAGCCATAGCGCTTTACGTGATTGCTTATTGAATAATTCTAAGTGCGTCAGTATTAGTAAATCTTGCTACGCACCATTTAGTTAGAGGCCAACCTCGCGTTATAGCTTTGCGAGCAACGACTACTTAGTTTCTATTTAGCTTTAGTTTAAATATTATTTGATTGTTCATTTTAGACCCAAGTGTGGTCTTTACTTTTTGTATCCCTCCCGAGTTGGGAAGTGGTTGTAAATAATAGTGATTTAATAAAAGAGGATTTTAAATCCCTTTCAAATGCAGTTATTCTCCAACTTAATCACAGTATCCTACCATAGAACATAGCTGCATTCAGCTCCCTGTTCAAGATCAGGACTTTAAGCTGTTCACGAAGATGTTTGCCAAGAATATTCACCGAACACTTAGTCCTGACAATTTCAACACTATAAAGGTAAAAATGCTTCAAAGTATTTCAACATAATGCAAAAAAATAATATTCGGTACTAAATGTTTCAAAATATTTAGACTATGGCCAAACCGAGAATAAAACGTTGGGTTTAAACCCGATGAGGAATGTAAATTATTCCTTCAAGAGATAATGCAAAGTCTTCTCAACATGCCTGTAATTATTTAAACCTTTTACAAGACAGATCAACTCATTTTGCAGTTCTTGAATATGGAGAATATTTTAAGCTTCCGTACCACGAACATTGCATGTAATGAGGACTTCAGTAGTTGGACAACCTAATTTGCTTGGCTATATCCAATAAGTTTCGCTATTATGTCTTGTAGGACCATGAAAGAAAAGAAAATAAGTACCATGGGGACAAAGACACTGGAATGTTGTTCCGACGAGCCCTTCGGCAATGTCCACGCAAAATCCACCATGCTGGCAAGGGTTACCGTAGCAACCATCCTTTTCTTCACAGTATTTACCAACGAAACCAGCACAGCATCTGCACGAAAAAGAACCCTAGAGAGAAGAAGAAAAACGATCGTTAGACACGACATTAAATAAAAGTGAGACTAACGTAAATAAAAATACTTCTTATTTCTTATTTTTGCGCCTGCCTTAGAAAGAACTCTGCTCAGAACATACACCTTTGGCGTTCAGTTAACGCCAGCGCTGTCAGCTCGAGGCAATGCCTTTCGACCATTAATCAAAAAAAGAAAAAACAAAAGAACAAGTGATTCAGTTCTTTTTGTAGAATTAGTATAGTATCTAAAAGAAGATATGTTTTAAAAATCAGTAAGCTTTTCTTCTATTGGTATTTGCAAAGCAAAAACATAAATTTTGTTTAATTAAAGCATTTTCATGCGTCAAAATTAAAGATATTTTAATATGATAATATAGCTAGGATAACGTTATTGACTACCTTTGTGCATTTTGTATATTATTATAGAAATTATTATTACAATAAATATAAAATGCGATATAAAGTTATTTTACAAAGTCATTAATGTAAGACACGAATTCTCTAACAATGAGCAGGATGATAACCACGATAAGGATGGTTTAAAGAAAAGCTGAAACATTTCAAATTTATTTTATTTGAGCTAAAAGGGAAAATATTTTTTCCTGCTTAGTTGCATCAATTCCTATTTAAAGGCGATACGAAGTTATCAGTCCTCTCTATTATGCAGAAGTTGAGGAGTATGGCAGCTGTCTTTTTTGATGAAGTAGGTTTCAAAATGCTCTTTTTGTAGAGTTTGTTGTTTGCTGCATAAAACTCCAATGCAGGGAATTTTTACGTCATCGTAGAGAGAAGAAAAAGGAATTGCTTTTTGGGTCAAAACGAACTATTTTTGTTGACAGGGAAACAATACTGTATCTCTTTTCTGAACATGTTTCAACCAATATAAAATTTTAAAACATCAGGAAGGAGAGTTTACTTAGGTGTTTCCAACTTCTATTTCACGATACTATGTAGACGATGTAAAGCATTTTTTTGCAGTAAGGTGACAACTTTATCAAGGTATTAAATTGCTCAGATACTTCATAATGCTGTTTTGTGTCCTCTTCTAATCCAAATAAAGATCTATTATTTAACAAGAACAATGTTATGCATTTAGTAGGAACGCATTAGTAGAAAACGACCTACACATCTAATGAGAACGACATAGACATGAGTACGAGTTGTACATAAAGTCCACAGAGCAAAGAAAACTTTACTAATCACCCAGTTTTAATACAGATTCACCCTGATAATGGTAAACATAATATTCAAGGACCCACTTTTCTTCAGTAGAAACATTTGAGTACAATGTACACTATATTAGCAGCCAAAGAGCGATTGAAAAAAGTAGTTTGTTTTCAAAGAAATAAAATTGTTTCTTGCCTACAGATTCGTAATAGCTGAATGCACACAGGTCCTATAATACGTTAATAAAATTTATTTAATCAAAAGAAAAACTTCAGAGTTCTTGAACTTTCCACAAACTTACTGGTAGAATTATTAGAATAATAATAGTTCTTCTCACTATCACACAGCAGGATCAGAAGTTACACTTCAAACTACTAGGAACATTGAGCACAACAGAAAAAAAAGCCTATCTAAAAATCAAAGCTCTCCAAAGTCACTCTGACATAACAATTTCAAAAGCTCACAGCAGATGCGCTTTCTGGTCTTACATACTTTTCATCCGGTCGTCTAGATATACGTATCTAGTACTTTCTGCTTCTCGAAATTCCTGGAAGTCATATTAGGTTCGAATTAGGGTTACAGCTACACAGACCATCAATTACAGTTATTCAATTACTACGATTATACACTCTTAGACAAAAAAAAACGACGCACCACGACGCACCGAGAAGATATAAAGCAAATTGGACACAAATTGTAATGCATACAGGTTTCGACGGAAAATGTAAAATTTTACATTTTGGCTGCCAATGAATGAACGGTTGTCGCTACAGCGCATCTGATCTGAGCAACTGGCAGGATGTTTAAGAGAAGAAATTACTATTCCAGATTATAAATTCTTAAAGAATTTCACTCTGGTAGACAGTAACTATGCCTCACATACAGGTGCGCGAACGATATGACCAGATGTCAGAATTTGAGAGAGGCCGTGTAGTTGGACTCAAAGAAGCTGGTTAAACTTATCGGCCAATAGCTCGATATTTGCGCGAGAGCGATGCCACTATTAGACGATGTTGGTAGGAATGAGTGAACCATGGCCTCACACAGCTTCAAGAAGGAAGCGGTAGGCCTAGAGAAACTACAGAACTTGAAGACCGAGCAATCGTCAGAGCGGCACTCACAGTCCCAGATGCTTTATTATCATCGATTTTACGTGCAACTAGTGCTTTAGTGACCGAAAGGGCCATTCATAGACGGCTCACAGGAAGGGGGCTGAGGTCACGGCTCCCCTTGCGCCGACTACAATTGACCTCTGTACAACGTCAAACATATTTGCAGTGGTGTCGGGCTCATTCGCACTGGAATGTCACTGACTGGAGTAAAATAGTCTTCAGTGATGAGTCCCCCTTTGAAATGAGCCCCGATGACCAGCGAAGACGAGTCTTGAGACGCCCCGGACAGCGGTGTGATACCGACCTGACTGTCTTCCGGCAGACAGGCCGACAACTAGGAGTGATTGTCTAGAGTGCCATTTGATTTCATAGTAGGACAACTTTGGTTGTCATCCGTCGCAACCTTACAGCACAGCCGTACGTCGACGAAGTTCTAAGACCCCTTGTGTTGCCCTTCATGTCACGCCACAATGGGCTTACATTTCGGCAAGATAATGCCCTTCTCCACACTGCACATGTTTCTACTGCTTGCCTTAGTGCTTGCCGAACATTACCTTGGCCAGCAACGTCGCCGGATCTTGAGCACGTTTGGAGCATTATGGGCAGGGCCCTTGAACCAGCTCGGGATTTTGACGATCTAACGCGACAGTTGGACAGAATGTGGCACGATATCTCTCAGGAGGACATCCGCAACCTCTATCAATCGATGCTAAGCCGAATAACTGCTTGCATAAGGGTCAGAGGTGGACAAACGCGTTACTGACTTTTTCACTTTGTGAAGCTCTATCACTTTAATAAATCATCCAATTTTTCTTAAACTGTAAGCATTTGTTTTTCTGTACATGTACATCACTGCTACCAATTTTTGTCCCATTCGGATAACTCCTTCTTGGTGAGTCGTTTTTTTTTTGTCTAAGAGTGTACATGGATCGGATCAAAATGTCTCCAAATGGTGGCCAAGTTTGGCGACATTTGGCGATTTTTTTCAAAATTTGGCAAACAAAAATTAATCGCCAAAACCGTTACCCATGGGCGATATCTTGCCATATTAGCGAGATAACTATTTATTGAAGGTTAAATAGTAATAGACTTGCTCCAGTATTCTTACTTTTCCGGCAAGCTCTTCTTCTTTAGATTTTCACGTTACATTATATAAAAGGAACTCAACAATTTTACACATAATTTCACCAAACTTATCCGTATATGTACCGAAATTATCCGTATATAAATAATTACTAAGATTACCCGTATATGTACAAAATTCGCAACAATATTAATATGTAAGCATTGTTTTTAGAAATAAGTATTTTCTTTGACAAATTGATTCTGATTTAGACCGGATACATTTTGCGATTAGAAACTGAGTAGGATATGTTTTATTTATGTATAGAAGCAATATACAGATTAAAATAAATGAACATGAACAGCAACATTATCATTCCTGGATTAAGGTATTTTAATCTATTTTAGTCTAACTATTAAATGAAATATTAGTTAAAGATCGAAAAGAAAATGTTTCCAATATCGAAGAAACATATACCACTGAAATAAGAATGCGAAAGGAAATTTCTGTAACTCTCCCTCACCTTGGCCGAAGGCAGATTCTGACCGAGATGAATCATTCACATTAGATGTCAAAGACATTGTACACATCACTCATTGTAAATTAATGGTCGAAAATGTCAATTTAATTTTGTCTTGTTTCTAATTTTCTAGTTATTTATTTGTATATTTTTCCTGCTTTAATTGCACTTTTAACAAACCTTCTTTGCTTAACTTAATAATTTTCAAAACTTCAGAATATTTTACGGGACATAATTTGTAAATGATTTCATTTATCGCTATTTGGCTAAGTCTTATACCACTTATGCCTGTAAAGCAACTTTAAGTTTGAAGATTGACGGTGTCTAAAAATTTATTTTATGAAATTGATGGGCTTTTGTAATTAGGTTATATCAATCTATATTTTGAAAGCGTGAGCATTCTAAATACACATTTTATTACTAAACATACACGACGAAAATTCTAAAATGACCAGTTCAAATAGTCATGTAACCATAGAATGATGAAAAACTATATAAGTTTATAAGATATTTCTTCCGCCTTCTTCGCATGCCTTCGCGGTGTAGTGGTCTGCATGCTCGACGCGTAACCGAGAGGTCCGTGGTTCGATTCCCTGCGAAGGCGTTGCTTATTTTTCACCTCTCCTGCTTCGTAATAACCTAATGTCTCTACAAGTTTACTCACAGAAAGAAGACATATAGCAACAACTTTATAAATTATTTTAAACTATATTTATTACGTATATCTATAAATATTAGTTTTTCAAAATAGTTATGGAATAAAGATTTCATGCTGCTTTTATAAGGCTTACTTTCCGGCATAGAATAATTCGCATGCGATTATTCGGCAAGCAGTTAACACTTTAAAATTTTGTATTAAAGTGATAATTAGAAGCCAAAACATTCAACCAGAGCACTAAGCTACATACAGCTTAAAGAAATCAGATGTGCACACCATATGATTCTTTGAACCGTCTTTTAAATTATACACAGTTTTTTCTCCTTTTTATTTAAACTTCTTCCCTAGGATTTCATTACAGATATATTTCTCATTCAATCAATTCAGTTCTCATTTCGCAGCAAGCCAAAA
This sequence comes from Stegodyphus mimosarum, assembly GCA_000611955.2. Classification (NCBI taxonomy): domain Eukaryota; kingdom Metazoa; phylum Arthropoda; class Arachnida; order Araneae; family Eresidae; genus Stegodyphus; species Stegodyphus mimosarum. The sequence goes on along the minus strand of KK119513.1, from coordinate 432,972 downwards.
ATATATAAAAACCTGTAAGGTTTACCTTATGTTAATTAACAGTTATTTTAAGTTTTGTATCTTTCCTAGCTTATTCTAATTTCAGCTTACAATTTCCTGCCAGAATGTGAATTCAGAAACACAGATAATGCAAATGAGAATGAGTACTATTTAAGTCGTGACTTAACCGACTTCAAAAGAGAGCGTCTGAATTCCTGACTAGCGCGCGTTTGCCTTCTGGCTACACCTGCCTTAGCTATTACTACGCTCGACCATATCTTAGGCCCTTGCTAGGCTTCACCGATTTAATTAATACTTAGGGGCCAACTAGTTAGATTCTGATAGCTTCGGCTATATTATATAAGAGCTTTAGTTAAGCTAGTTTTAGTTCAATTTATTAGTATTTAATTTCAGGCCCGAGTGGCGGCTTTATTGTAAACTTCCAAGTCGGAACTGATTGTAAGTATACTGAAAAATAAAGGGTTTTAAACCCTTCTCAAGTCTCACGTGTTCTGTTCACACTTAAGCGATTATTCGCCTGTTAAGTGTTCGTGGGATTAGGAGTCAGAACTTTAGATTTAAAGAGTTCAACACCACAAACTCAAAACATCTTCATTAAAAATTGTAAAATACGGAAAAGCTTGAAACAAAATATAGTTAAAAACATTTAGACAAAACAGTTTTTGCAATTAGAATTCAAGATTCCTCGCAAAAAACAGCGATTCAGGCAGCAGGCAGGAAGATTGATTTTTCTGAAAACTTACTTTTGGTCACTGAAGTTGGAAAAAAAGTCACCGAAAGATGCAGAAACTGAATTTAGAAGCTGACTTAATTCTACTAAGGGTGTCAAATGTACAGAAATAACGGTTTCATTAGGCTAAGTAGCACTTAAATAACTTTTAAACTGTTGATAATTCTACAACTATTGCATTTAGATTAAATAAAGGCATAAAAATCTTCGTCGGAATATAAGAGCAACATAATTTAATCACTTTTAAAGGAAAAACGCACTATTTACCAACATACAAGAATAAACCATTTGAGCTCACCGAGCCGGGTAACAGAGCGAGTATGTATATGTCATGTTTTCGGAACACAGTCGGAATGGCAAAGTAGTAAGGCCTGAAGAAAAAATTGATACCAAACAAAATTCAGCCAATTAACATCTTTACTTGCAGATTTGCAGGCACACTAGAATAATCCCTTGTAGACAATATACTCTTTAATCATAGCAATTACGTTTATTTCTTATATACCCAGATAAAATGATGCGGCTTCATTTCAGGCAGGAAAGCATAAGCGACTCAGATATGCTTGCATGGCAGAACTCAGGAAAAAGGGATGTAGTAACACTAATATTATTACCGAACTATCGCAAAGAGCAACTTTGCCGGTTCTTCACATAAAGCCCTAAGGGAACATGACATATATGAATCTGGACGTGTAAAAAAACTTTGAAAAAAAATCGGAAAAAAGGAAAAGGAGAGAAGCATCGAAAAGGACCAAGGTAAAACATCTGACAATTTCTCCACAAGACGAGAGAGATGAGCGTACCATGAAAATCCTATGACAAAGGAGGAACAACATCAAAATACAAAAACTGACATCAAACACAATGCTGAATGCAACAATTCTACAATACTACAATAATACAACAATGCAACCATATTCAATACAATGAAAATACAACTCAATACAAATACTATAATACTACTGCAATCAAGACTACTAACACAGTACAACAAATGCCAACACTTCAACATATGATACAACACAACCACAAACTACACAAATTTCACAAAACTACTTCCAAACAGCTTAAAAACATCAACACAATGATCAAAAGGATTACGTATATAAAAAACAGCTACCAATTAAGGAGCTAAGTGTTGAAATTGTCGTCTCCACCCATGAAAGTGTGAGCTGCTAATGGCCGGATGTTTCTATCTTCAAAGAGAACATCATAATTAAAGACTTTGGAATAATTCTCGTATTCGCATTGTACAGCCTTTGTGAAGAATTTTTCGTTGGTTCTTTTGATAGATTCTAGAATAGTCTCATGTTTTAAGTCTCTGTGCAAACGTTCATTACGATTGAGATAATGGGAGTCTAATAATACGCAAAACTTTATTCTCTACGACTTGCAGCTGGTGTAGTTGATTTTGAGAAGCCGAATTCCATGCAGGAGCTGTATAGGGATGTAGTTCCTCGCGAAGCAGAATTTATACTGCCTAGATGCAAATATGAATTCATGATTGGTCAGTTTTACTTTTAGTTACCTTTTTTCAAGCAGCGTTACGTAATTTCGAATGATCTCGAATTCGGGAGAACAGATGGATTTGGGGGGAGATCACCAAATTTAGAATGTTAATTTTGAGATCGCCAATTAGTTTTTAAAGCAGCTACCTATTTTGTTACATCTTACACACACACACACACACACATATCTATATATATTTAAATACTTTTGATGTGGCAGATTGCAACCAAGAAGAGAGGCTCACCACTACATGTTATAGCAGTCTCATATACAAAATTTAAATTTTCTCAGGCTACTCGTTTTTGAGTTATGCGAGATACGTAAATATATACATACCTACGTACAGACGTCACTAAAAATTCTCTTCTGAATCCATTTTAAATCCATTTTGTAATCCAATTTAAGAACACGACTCTTTTATTCTGACCCTAAGTACAGATGCCAAGCATTAACATCGTTCAGATGGTTTCGAGAGTGGTCAGAATGGATGTTTTTGTTGAAATGTGTTACCCGAAATGTTTCACAATTACAATACTTCCTTTACTTCGTTCAAAGAAGTAAAAAAAGGAAAGTAAGGAAGAAAAGGAACTTATAAACTATGCTTATGAACCAGAATGTTATAGTTGGGACCTAGCTTACGTATATTTCTTCATATTTCAAGTAATTAGAAAGTGTTACATATTCTTAAGAAATATTTTCAAATTATCAATAACGGATTTAATACTGAATGTCATTTTGCTTAAATGAAAAACTTGACGATAAAAAAAAGCAGATTTTGCTCGCTACGGCTTTCTGAAACTTTTCCCCAAAGCCATTAACTGAAGCCAAAGTGGCATGAAATAAATTACGTCAATCAATCTATTCGTTCTCCGATATCTTCTTGAAATTTGAAGATTCGTAATATTCTATTCGCGAAATGGAGATAAATGAATAATTAGGAAGCGATTAACATTTGCTTAAGTTTTAAGTACTTTAAATGTTAATTTATAGCCCTCTCTTCTATCTTTACTTATCATTACTAATTCTCTTATTATAATAAATGAATAATCCTTATTTCTAGGAGATAAATAAGAACGTATGCTGCATTGTGTATAATATCCTTACACAGCCATTATTTCGCAACATTTGCTCGTACATGTGTATCTACAACCCGAAAAATATTTTAAATAATAAAAGTGTTTATGGTAAGTTATTTTTAAAATAAAAAAAGGCATTTCGAAAAAATTAACAAAACTAATATTTTTCGCAGTTTCAGTATTCTTTTTGCAGTTTTCAGTAGAAGTTATAGTCATTGTAAGGAAATAAAAATGAAACGTTTTAGTTCTTATATGACGAAATTTTACTGGAACATTTATTTTCAAAATTTCAGGCATTTTCAATTTTAGAAATATATCTTTATTGGTCTCCTCGAGAGGTTGGTTAAAAGTAAATTAGGATATAATTCGAGGCAGTTTTTATATGTAATATTAAGATTTTATATATCCTTATCTTTCAATTATGCATCTTCCAATTTACATTATTTTTAGTTTAGACTATCGTGACATTAGGATGGGTAATTCACATTTTTCTTTGCTAATAAGCTTTTTCCAAGTTATTATTTTACAAAATTTGCATATTTGGCGATTGTTTGTTCAAACGTTTAAGCATTTTGCGGTTTATATTTTAGTCCGGTTTTCTCCGCCATATTTGCTATGTTAGTATTCTGCGCCTAATATATCTGCTTGCTGTTGGTCCCTACAAATTTTGCATTGCTCATTTATTTAACAAAATAATAATTTTTAATATTTTTTTTAATTTTGATATTTACAATTAATTTTTGCTTAATTATATGCTCCATTTTGTAAAATTTTACTTTTTCAGTATTCTATAATGCTACATTTATATTTTGTACATAAAATTTGTATTCTGTTATATATTTCTTTCAAGAAATCTTCATTCTGATACGAAATTCTATTTAGTTTGTTTTTTCATCTTATGAACTCATATTACCTTCGCATTTATTAAAGGCAGTTAGTTATCTGCCAAATGCGAAATACTTATTTCATTTCGAGTCAAATCGAAAATGTTATATGTTAATTAATTCTTTGAAATAATTTCTTTAACTTTAAACTAATTTTTAGCTAACAATTTTAACTTAATTTTGAAGTTAATAATTAGCCATTCTTTTATAATTATTCATCCAGGCTTAAATCAGCAATTTGGCTCTGCTGATAATTTTCTTGGCTGCTCTTTGAATGAACATAAAAAATTATCAGCTTCTGCTATTCAACTCTTTTTTTTATTTGCATACTCTTCATTAATTTCCAAATTTATGCAATGGATTTCTGAAATTACTTCGTGAGAAAAATATTCTAACTTCAAATAGAACATGTAAATTAAAGAAAATATATGAGAACTCTGTTCAAATTATTTAAAAGTCAGTTTCAAGTAATTGCTACTGTCATTGTTTTTACAGTGAAAAAAACTGACTGTTCTGGAAGAAAGTGGAGGTTTATACAGGGTGTTTCTAAATGAATATCGGGGTTTTAACGCTTTGTAGCTTTACTACCTAAATTTTAAAATTATAATTAATACATGAAATGAAAAAGCAACTCAAACAGTTATACCTACAACCTTTACAAGCTGCCAATGTGAGCACCTTTCGTCACAGGGCACGCATCAAGTCGATAGCCCAGCTCTTTCCAAACGCTGATTAATGTTTGTGGTGCAATTTTTGCAACAGCTGCCTCAGTACTGTTTCTTAGATAGGGTAAGTTAGCTGGTAGTGGAGGCATAAACACGTAATCCTTTATAAACTCCCACAGGTTTCTTCGGGCTACGCGTAAAAAACTCTCTCACTCGCTCAATATTCTCTTCACCTAACCCTTGGTCATCCCGTACTCTTCCCTTTGCAAAGGCAGCCAATATTTTCAAACTGGTGATGGCGCGGATGTTATTATTACTTGGGGGATCACATCTGAACTTAATCCGGAACGCACGTTGCGCAGTAACTACAAATTCGTTCTTTGCAAATTGCAGAATACAAAAAGCTTTCTGTTCACTACTCGCCAATTTTGCTATTAGCGCATTCTGGCGCATGCGCGGTCAAAAAAACAGAGCTGTTTGAGTTGCTTTTTCATTTCTTGTATTAATTATGATTTTAAGTTTTATGAAATAAATACTACAAAGCGTTAAAACCCCAATATTCACTTAGAAACACCCTTTATTTTGAGTGGTTTAGGTTTGGTTTACTTGATTATGCCTCCGGCGGGGAGGGGTCGATGCAGAGAACTCTGCGAAGCTACCGGCTAGGATCTGTACCTGGGCAGTCCCGTCCACAGGGGTATAAAATCATTAGCCTGGCGGTGCCCGTAACCTGTGGGTGTATGCAGGTAATACTGACTTCGGTTTAATTCGACTGGCTCACAGACCAAAGTGCATTAAGCCCTGTGTTAGTCCCAGAGCGGGCATCAAGCATCCCGCGTCAGCACTTTAGAGGACCAGTCAGATCTCCAGGCGTGCATTTTCCCCCCAGTGGAGAACCTGGGAACCGGGAGTAGTGTCCCCGCGTGTTCAGGAGGTGGCAGGGCTGATAGAGAATTTATAGAGAAATTTTAAAGTATGCCGCCTTGGGTTGGGGTCCCTGGGCTGGTAGCATGATTAGTGTACATTTTACCTCTTGGGGAACTAAAATTATCGACCGAGGCCCGGGGCCTCTCAGATAGGACCGGTGCGGGTAGTGTCGAGCAGACGGAGCACGGAAGATAAACATATTATTATTACTTTATCATAGTAAATTACTCGAAGGATATCTGCCTAAAAGAAATGATAGCTTTGTAGAGGACTTTCTAAGGGAAACTGGTTCATAATCACGTTACACATAGGGAACACCACAATGCAAACTCCGATCGAAATACCAATGTTTACAGAATTTACCGGTTGACCTCTGATGAGCGGTGTATACTTTAAAAATAAAAGACTATACATTAGCAGCGTAGATTGTATGCAAAATATTGTTAATACATCCGCAAATGTTCCAAAAATTCTATTATTCAGTATGTTATTATATTGAGGAGTGTCGAAACAACTAAAGGATTAAAATCTTTATTTTTTGCATACTTACGGACACAATGATGAGTAAGAAATCATTATTGCACCTAACAAGCCTTATTAAATGTAATAAAAAGTAATAAAACATTTTAATGTGTTTTGATTAACGTTCTTTTGAGTTTTATGAATTTAGTGTACATTTAAAGAAAGACAGCCGGAAAATGTTTTTTTAATTTAATCTGCAAATGCTAAAAGCTATTTGGATTAAAAATACGTATTCTTTTCTAAAATCAACTAATATATGGCATAATAAAATTACTTCAATATTTTAGTTTTAATTTTAATAACAATTCACAGTAAAGTGAAGCTTTAGAATGCCTCGCTTTTTATCCTTATTAAAAATTAACACAGAAGCGTTCCTATTATATGATGTAATAGAAAAAAGAAGCGTTTTTATTATTGTTGTTGTGACGTCTCTCTCTTGTCTGACAGTAACGTTAGAACAAACCCACATAATTCATAGCGGCAAGGAGAGCAAGACTGTTGTCGGCAAGCACCATACAGATGACAGTAAGACTTCGCTCACTTCTACCCCAATTTTTGATAGAGAGTACCCCGGTGGGGTTTGAGTCCCAGTGTCTCCCACTCACTTCTCCTATCACTAACCTCTCGAGAGGACGTCCGGCTCATCATATTTAGAGTGCCTCCATGCCACAAAGACCTTATACATTTACAAACATCCATGCCTTCTTCGGGATTAGAACAACGCCTTTTGATACCGGAGTAGGCTCTCCTAACCACTTTACCTTCTGGGAAGCAGGAGCAACTATTTCACATAGCAGGTGCAGTTATAGCATTTGCCTCATTTCAAAAATGCAACAAGAGCTTCTTTTCTTCTTATGATTCGAAATTTCCACTGTATCAGACCAAAAGTTTGAAATTTCAAAAATTATAGCTAAAGTGGAAACTAGCATTTAAATTTAGTTGTGAGAAGAGTAATAATATCTAATTAAGTAATTTCCTGGGTTGTGCTTTTTCTAAACATGCAGAATAATTAGAAATTTTATACCAGCTGAGTAAATTTTCGTTTAGCGTAGGAAAATAAATCAAACATGTTTGGAGCAGGAAGTTTATGGAAACGATTTTTCGAAATTCGTTTATTTTCCCTAAGCGATCCTCTGATTAAAATGGTCATAAATTTCCATCATATTGTTCACATTTCTTCCGTCTGATAATCACAAATTGGAACGCTATACTTAGCTAATCAAATTTAAACTTCTGCTACGTATTTATTAATATCTCTTCTTGAAGAGATTAACACTTATTGAGGCAAAAATTGTTATAATATATGCAACAAGAATGAAATGATCACATTTTAGTCCAGTGCACGAGAAAGTAAAAAATGGGCTCAGATGTTCTCAGATTTTCATCATGGGAAGTTATTATTTTTCGGCACAACATGCACATAATAAGGAAGAGATAAGAATTTGTATTTTTTACGACATCGTCTCATTGCGAAAGTCCACCTTTTCTTGTTATCTACAAATTTCATGGGATATGCTAGTCGTTTCGCGATTGTGGGCTAGACAAATTTAATAAGCAACAAATCCAGTGGATGTGCAGGCTAAGGAAAAATGTAAAATAGTTTTCATCTGGAAATCATTGAAGATTGCGTGCAACGTGCAATAGAATCCTGCCCTGTTTATAAGAAGCCCACGAGTGCTTTTCTTCAACTTGTTGATTTTAATACATAAGCCGTAATATCCCGCAATACATAGCCGTATTTTATTGCGTAAGCCGTCGCTGATTTTATTACATAAGCGTAGGGAATTCTTTGTTCTTTTCTCTTATCTGGAAAAATATGGAATGTATTATTACGAATTTTGCACATGGATAGATGATTTTAGTGCAATTCTATGTGAAAATTGTCCTATTTTTCTCTACTATATAAAATGAAAATCCAGAGAGACGACGCTATGCCGTGAAAGTAACAATACAGGGGCAAGTCTATTTAACATTGAGTAAATGGCTATCTCGCTAATTTGGCGATATATCGCCAAAAGCTGCAATGGTTTGGGCAACTGATTTTTGTTGCTAAATTTGGCGAGAAATCCCCAAAAGTCGCCAAAGCTGGCGACATTTTGGTCCGGTTCCTCCATAATTGAAATGTATATTATAACTGAATAATGTATTATAACTGATGTTCTGTGTAACTGTAAACCTATTCGGTCCTCATACTTTCCAATAATTTTGGGAAGAAGAAAGTACTAGAAATATCTCGGCGGCCAGGGAAAAACTATATAAGACCGTAGAGAGCATCTCTACCAGTTGTTAGCTCAGCGTGAATTCGGAGTACTTTGGTATCTCCGGGTTAGCATCGCTCTTTACATGAGCTTTGCATTGCGTTGTGTTGAACATTCTTAGTAGCCTGAAGTGTAACTACTAATTACACCTGTGATACTGTGAAGAGTTGTACGATTATTTTTGTGGAAATTTCCAGAACTTCGAAATGTTTCTGTTTGGAGGGTTTGGTTACTACTGTGCGAGCGACTGCCTGTGTTGAGTAGCGGCAGGTAGCGTATCTGACTGCTTATAATGACTGGATAAATTTGTGAGGTTGCGTAATTCTTACTGCATTTTAAACTCAAAACATATTATTACAATTACAATAAGCTCTTTACAAATATATATTTAATTTATAGATAGCATAGATAAGTACTGAAATGAATTATACTCCTCAAAGTGTGAGGAGTCTGCTTAGTCGAGAGTTCAGGAGCCTTTTTCGTATGTTACTACGATGGCGAAAATCTTCAGACTGAATCAGCCACGCCTCCTTAATTTTAGAGTAGCATTTTACATCATCTGATTCGCTATATCTGGAACGATATCAGAGGCAAAATCAGATCATTGGTTCGTCACCCTTCCTGAAATCGAGACGTGGTGCAGAGCGTTAAAGTCTCCTGACACTAGTCGTGAAGTTATGTGTCTGCGATGTTAAAACCACGTCGTGTGACACATCGTAAAGGCTGGGAGCAGTGATTTGCAGGGACCGTACACACGATTTACGTACCTCTGTGTGGTCCGCCGCATGTTGATAAAATAAATTGTATGAACCTAGTAGCGCAAGAACTGGACCCCTGTCCTGGATCTGGCCTTTCAGGGTGAGAGTATGAACCTAGTATCGAACCTTTGTGCATTCGATCTGCTACGAACCCTTACGCGCACAACAGTATATTAAACACAATATACTACAATTTTAGTTATACTAGTTTTAAAACTAAAAGAAATTAACCAGTTGGATGCTATAAAATATACTTTGACATTTTAGCCATATTGAAGCGCATTGTAGGTGAATCAACATTAATTACTTAATTTAGATTGAAGGTTTTATATTCTCACCGTGTTTGAAAAATTGTCGCAAAAACCCTTCCCTGAGCAAAGCACTTGGTCTTTGTTCTTGGAGCACTCATGTTCTTGTACCTTGATTTGTAAGCTCCATATAATGTCACATCCAGTCTCCTCCAGCATCAAACGCACTGAAAATGAATTAAAATATATTTAAAATAGCATTATATCACCAAATGCAAAGAAAATATTCATAAGGTGAAACAGTAACCGAGCGAGTATCATGATTTAAATCTATATACTAACAACGTTAAATGTTAAACTTTATCTTTTATACCATAGATAATAGTAGCTTTGCACGTATGCTATTTATAATATTAAGTAGTATCTTTTTAAGCAAAAGAATATTTCTGTTTCTTCGTTTTCTTTCCTTTTCTATATATTTATCTATTTTTGGTGCCATGAATCGTAATATTTTACAAAATTTTTCTGAACATTTTCATGATGCATTTAGTTGCTGAACGTATACAGCCTTATTTTAATTCTTTCTTATAAATAAATTTTATTGTGTCACAATGCATTTGGAGTTAGCTGAACCTTCTTCTCATAGGCAGCAAAGCAGTCCCATTCGAATTAGAAATGTACAAATTAAATTTAATTATTGGAATAGAAAGAGACGGTACTCCAAGAATGAAATAAAACTTAAAATACAACTTTTATATGTGATAGTCAAATTATAATAAATTATTCAGATTACTCAAAATAAATAATGTAACTGTATTTCCTACAGGCATAATGAAATTAAGTAAGTGAAAATAATGAAATCCGATAAAGTTCTGTCGATATCCCTTTTTAGAAGCATTCGCTTCAACCAATTGTTACTGTTTCGGCACTGGAAATTTTGACGGATATTTTTGTTAATTAATGGAAGCTGAAATGCTACTAGATTTATTATTTCTTATTTTAGTAGGGATGTTTAATAATAATAAACCGTTAGCGACGGAAATAGAAAAATGGTGGCTGTTGTCATAACATTATATATAAAATTCTCACTGAAACATTTTTAAAAATGGTACTTTAGACAAAGAATTCCCGCTCTGGGTTGACCTCACCGGCAAGTTTGAAGTGGCATTTACAGAAGGTAACAGGGTATGGCTTAGATATTTAAGTGATGAGCACGAGCTTTTGAATACGTTGAAGCATGAGTATATTTTACAAAAGAAATACAGAGTGTTTATAAAGGAACTGAGCGGATTTAAAAATTAGTAATAAATCGACGTATTACCTCACCCGTGGTAAAACCAACACCGTAATCATTGACAATTGTCCAAGTTTAACATGCGCTATAGTTCGACCGTCTCAAACTCAACCTTGGCTGGCATTCTGCCAAAACCCTTAGGCTCGTCTAAAAGGGGCGGTATTACTTGCTGCGACGTAAAAGGTCACGTGGAAGTCTTCTCCTTTTCTCCGGAAAGCGAGGATCTGTGCTCGAAGGAAAAAAAGGTCCACATCCTTCCACCCTATTTTGGGAATAATTCGGTCTGAATGGCGCATGCGTATTTACGCTCATGGCCGAGGATGAGGCGGTAGAACAATACTCGCCGTTTGCTTGTCATGCTTTTTGTTCATCCGCAGCGTCAGTTTCCAAGATGGCGCCGCAACAGGGAAAGGTGTGCTCCATTTTCAGATGTCTAGATTTGTGCTTTCTGTGCAGCGTGAGTTTCTTGCACGTTTTTTGTGGGGTGTCCCGCGTCTGCCAGTTTTCTTCGAACAAGGAACTGTGATCGGGGACTCATTTCTAGGCATGTTGGAAACCTGTTTTTTAGCCAATTATGATGATTATATTTTGCAACTGGACGGTGCTCCTCTCGATTTACACAAGAATGTACGAGAGCTTCTTAATCGTGTTCTTCACCAAAGTTGGACTGGAAGTGCTGCAACAGCAGACAGCAACCTCCTGCCTTGACCACACCGTTCGCTGGACTTAACACCACGCTATTTCTTTCTTAGGGGGTTTGTTAAAGACCAAGTTTATGTACAGCAATGCCCGTATCCCTTAAGGAAATTTGTGATTGGATAAAGCCTGCACTGCAGACCGTCATGATAGACATGTTGAACCAAGTATGGAAAGAATCTGATTACCGATTAGATGTGTGTCATCTAACCAAGGGTGCACTTATCGAAAGACTATGATTAATGTAACAAAAACTTGGACGATTGTATCTGCTTATGCTGTAAGGTTTGCCCATATAAAGTAAAGCATCAATTTATTATTAATTTTTAAAACCTCACATTCATTTATAAACACCCATTCAAATCATGATCACTAATTAAGCATTCCCTAAAAACAAGATATGTAGAACTGTTACGGCTTCATTAGTCATTTCGCCAATGTCAATATGATGGGGAGTCTTAAAAATGTGTACTAGAAAAGAGTACCGTTTGAGTAAATAATATGTTTATTTTTAAAATTATTATTTACCTCATCATAGAATCTCATTTCTTTTCCAGGGTGTATTTGTTATTATTTGCTATAACTTCTTAATATTCTAAAATATCGTTACTGATGAAATAATCGATATTTTAGAAGTCAGTAAACATGGTATTATTAAATATTTGGAAAAATGCTTACCGACTATGTTTCTTTCTCCCGGTTGCAATGTAATTTCCTTCAGCGTCACATTTTTGGAATCTGTGTTGGTTAACACATTCTCTGTTTCATATTCACAAGCTTGAGAATCTGGTAATTTCTTCACTACCATAAGTTGAGTGCTTTTATTTCCAGTCATTTCTTCGTAATCCACAAATAATCTGGAATATTTGTTCGTGTTAGTGAATTTTTTATTTATAATTGTTTCTGTTAATAGAAAGATACTTATACAAGAATGCCGGAAGATTTCTCTTTAAATAAAAACTTGTTTCATCTGCTGTTAAAGAAGAATTTATTTCTTCTCAATAATAAAGTACAGTTCCTTTCTACCAGAGGATAATTATAAACTACAAAATTTTTATATGGAGTTAAGAACTTGGAAGAACATGCGTTCTTCTAAAAAGGATGCCAATACTTTTAGATCTAATAAAAATGAAGGTATAGAGCAGTGGCGGCTCGTAGCTAAAATTAGTGGGGGTGCTGTTCCAAAAAAATTTAACCTTTGTTTTAAACCTGTGTAAAGGGAAACAAACATGTATAAAAAGAAAATTTATTTTGGAACTTCCATGAAATTTTACAAAAGAAAAATTAACTATTTCTTAATTACTATAACTTAAATTGTTACAGTTCAAGCTTTACCTATTCATTTAAAAATGAAATCTGTTCTTCTTGTTTTAATTTGCGCGAAGAGATCAATAATTTTCTCCTCTATCTCTGGATGACAACTGAGGAAATTTTTCTATATTGAAAGCATTGCAAGCGCATGAAAACGAAAGCTCTTGAAGTTCACTTACAGTCACATAATTTATTACTTGAGGATGTAAGGACATGGTTAAAGTTTTCTGTAAAATAAAAGAACCGAAAAAAATGAATGAAATAGAATAGCTGAAAAATAATCTAACCAAGAATATGGTGTATGATTTTTAAACACAGCACGCGCGGAGTAAAAAAAAAGAACCAGCTCTCAACGACACTCCAGATTCGGCACTGCAAAAGCGACAGTGCTCTTCTCCCTCTCAGCCTCGTAAGAGCTTCCTAAGAGCGCATGCGCAGCACAGCCAAATGCCACACGCGCGGAGTAAGAAATAATCACGTTTCCAGAATTTCGGCACTGCAAGAGCGACAGTGCTGCTTTCTGTGCGCGCTTGCCCAGAACAGCCTTGTGAAGCGCAGTTTCATACAAAAACTTTCGTACATTTTTCATAAACTGGAGGATGGCTACTGACATTAAGTTTAAGGATTATATATTGTAGAAGTATAAAGAAAGAATTAAAGAAAAAAGGGCTCATTATATTAAATATTAAAAATAATAATAAGTGGAAACAGGGGGTGCTGCAGTTCCACAGTGCTTATTACGAGCCGCCACTGGTATAGAGTATAATTAGAGACAATTAATAAATAAAATTATGCGGCTGTAGAAAGAATAAATAAAAAATCTTATATGGACTGAACATGACATACCTATTAAATTATACACATTGTTTGCTGTACTTCTTTTAAACTTATTTCCTCGATTTGTTTAGGGATATATTTCTTATTCAATCAATTCAGATCTCACTTACCGGCAACGCAAAAATATTTAAAAATCGAAACAGCTTCACAAAAAATTGTAAAATACAGAAAAAAATTACAGTTAAAGCAAATAAAAACAATTTTAGAAATAAAATTGGACTTTCTACTCAAAAACAATCAATTCGGACAGCAGGCAAGAAGGCAGATTATTGACGCACAAAACTGAAAGTTATTACCAATCGGCAAAAAGCTTTAAAAAGACACTGAAAGTGCAGAAAGTGATTTAATTTCTATCCTGCTAAGTTTCAAATGTTAACAAATATGACTGGTCTGATACGCTTAGTCGCACTTCAGCAACTTTTACGTTGTTAATAATTCTACAACTATTGCATGCAGATTAACTAAAAACGTAAACCTTTAACCGGAACATAAGGAAAGTATAATTCAATGGTTTTTAAAGCAAAAAATGCACAAATTACTAGCATATAAGAATAAAAAAACTGAGCTCAACTAGCCAAGTAACAGAGTATATATATATATACATATACAGATATACTTTTGGTGCAGCCTGATTGCAAGCAAAAAGGGGGTACCCAACTATATCTGTTAACAGTCCTATACACAAAATTTTAACGTTCAGAAGTTACCCGTTTTTGAGTTATGCGAGATACCTTCGTACGTAAGTACAGGTACTACGAAAAAATCTCATTTGAATCCATTTTATAACCCTTTTTGAACAAAAGAGTTTTTTATTCTGTCCTTACGTACAGATGTCACGCAAAAATATCGTTAAATTGCATTCGATAGCGGTGAAAATGGATATTTTCAGTGAAATGTGATACCGGAATGTGTGGCAATTACAATACTTCCTTGACTTCGTAGAGGAAAAAAAAAACTCCGAAAAGATTTAGATGTTAACGACTTAGAATGACTTTAGATGACTTTTAGCCCAAAAGGCGTTAGCCCAGAAGGGGTATTAATTTCGTTTTGACATTTTGCGTTGTTAAACTATAAGTGCCGGTTCACTTTTCAAAATGTTGCCACCAAATATTACAGCCCTGTATTATATTTAAAGGAATTAAATAATGAAGGATCTGCATAAATGTATGTTATTTCTCGCATTGTGATAAAACAACGGTACCTAGAGCCATCCAATTTTGAATGACGTAATTATACTGCGAATATGGGCACCTGGAAGCCCAAATTTGTAATTTGTAATTTGTTTTATTACCGATTTCGTATTTTGTAAAACATTAAAGAATTTTTGATTAATAAACTCAACAATTTCAAAGCGAGGAATGGCAACACTGCACATAAAAAAAGCAAAATTACCTCCAGCGAGCAAGACTGTATATCGGAAGTTCTAAAAATATGCTCATTTAAAAATTATTTTGCGATGTTGCTGTTGAACTGAATTTCATCGTTTAAGTGCGACGAACATGATATTTAGTAAATAAAGTAACACACAAAAAGTTAAAAAAACGCCCCTTTGTTCGTAATGTAAAATCTGAACGATTTTAGACTTTTGTTTGTATTTTATTGTAATTTAATGGCATTTATTACTAGATGATATCAAAAGAGATGCCTCAGATGGAACAGCAAAACGTTATGCATGTCACAAGATCTGAGATTCTCAACCAGGGAAAAATATGAAATTAAGGAAAGAATGCGGTGAGGCTTTTATTTAAGTATTAAATATTCAATTTTATTTTATAAATGCAAAATTTACTTTTATAAGAGTTCTAATATTTTTCAACATTTTCTAGATTTTTTTTCTTCTTTAATTTATAAAATACATTAAAAAATTATCTAAATTTGAATAAATGTATATGCATTTTTCGAGTTTTGGAAAGGAGAGCGGCGGAATGATCGTCTAAAAATGGTAAATAGTATGATGGGGTAAAAAGGAATGAGAATCTCTTTAACAGATGAATATACAATTGGATTAGGATAGGAAAGTTATATATCTTCTGTGTATTTCAAAAATAAAAAAAAAGTATAACTTAAAAATAAACTTAACTTATAAAACTTAACTTATAACTTAACTTATAAAAATATTTTACTTTTTTAATTAGGTATGCCGTAAATTAAATACATTTTTATTTAAACCAATTTTAGTAATAATTAAGAAAATAACTATCTTAAGAACTCTATCTGTTGCTTTTAAATACCTCAGTTTGTTAATTAATGACAGATATATGAAATATGAAACATAAATATATTACATTTTTCCGAATGGCAACAGATTCGAATGAAAACTTAAACAACGCACTTAAGGTAGATGACGCGGGATCGCGTTTCGAAACTAACAGCCGTTTTGTGCTAATAAAGTACAGTAACAGTAGAGAAAATAAATTAAAAAAACGGGGAAAATAAATTAATAAAAAGATCTGAAAGCTTTCAAATTTTACATTACGCCCAAAGGAACTTTTTTAACGTTTCGTGTGTTTTATTAAATATCATATTCTTCGCAATTGAAGCATAAAATTCAATTCAACAGCAATATCGGAAAATAGTTTAAAAATGAGTATATTTTTATAATTTCCGATACACAGTCTCGCGCGCTGGATATAATTTTTTTTTGTTGTTGTACAGTGTTGCCATTGCTCGCTTTGAAGTAGTGGAGTTTATTAATCAAAAATTCGTTAAAGTGTTACAAAATATAAAATCCATAATAAAACAAATTCCAAATTAGGCTTTCTACATGCGCATCTTCGGTGGAGAGTTACATTATTCAAACTTTGATGGCTCTAGATACAGTTGCAGATTCTTCATTATTTAATTTCTATAAACATAACACAGGGCTTTAATATTTGGTGGCAACAATTTGAAAAGTGAACCGACATTTATAGTGAACGAACGCAAAAATGCCAAAACGGAATTAATAGCCCTTCTGGGCTAAAACCTTCTGGGCCGTTGGGCTAAAAATAATAGTAGAAATAATAAATAACAGAAAAGAGAAGAAAATCTGAAAGGTTTCAGATTTTAAATTACGTCCAAAGGGACTTTTTTTAAACATTTTGTATGTTACTTTTATTTATTGAATATCATGTTCTTCGCATTTAAACCATAAAATTCAGTTAAAGAACAATATCGCAAAATAATTTAAAACTGGGCATATCTTTAGAATTACCTAAGCATAGTCTAAGGAGCTGGAGATGAAAATGTTTTTTCTGTACGACGTTGCCATTGCTCGCTTTGAAATAATTGAGTTTCTTAATCAAAGATTTGTTGAAGTTTTATAAGATATGAAATCGATAATAAAACGAATTCCAAATTTCACATTTAGGCTTCCAGATGCCCATATTCGCAGCATGATTACGTCATTCAAAATTCGATGGCTTTAAGGACCGTCGTTTTATCACAATGCGAGAAACATGCATACATATATGCACATTCTTCATTATTTAATTTCTTTAAATATAATACAGGGGTGCAATATTTTGTGGCAACAATTTGAAAAGTGATACAGACTTTTAATGTTTCCGACGCAAAATCGGAAAACAAAAAACAATAGTCCTTCAGGGACAAAGCCCCTTTATAATAATAAAAGAAAGAATATATATCATCTATAAAGCATTTATTTGAATGCATGTTTCCCTTTCAGAATTTCAAGAGTTATCTAAGTTTATTGCAAGTTACGCTTAACGTTATTATACTAAATAGCTATATCAGAAATTATGAAATGTAAAAATAAAATATTTTCTTCTCTCACGCTAAGCAGAGAAGAACTAACAACAAATTTCACAGGCATTAGAGCATATGCCTTACGTATCCAAAAGCTAATATGACCTTCATACCGATTAATCGATATCAGCAATAGAAATCGAAAGTGAAGATTTACTGTTTGCCATTCAAAGGAAGTATAAAGAGAGTGATAAATTCTTGGGAAAGTCTATAGGGCTTTGATTGGTCACAAGTGCCAGAGGTTGGGATCGAATTGTAGCGAATAATGTCACGAAGGAATAGTGAAATACTTTCTTCTCTTCTGAACATATGACTATGTGTGTCATTGATGTACATTGCCAAAAATTAATTACAATTAATACACACATTATTTATTCATTTGTCAATTAAGAAGTGAATTACTGTAATTTATTCTATTAACATACTTACTTATTATTTTCAAATATTCCGCATCCGTCATTCACCGTTTTGTTTCTCAACACGTCTGAGTTACAGAAATTAAAACTATGGTTGAACATTGAAATAACGAACTTCAAAAGAGTTGCTTCGCTACATCCGTTGGTTGGCTATTTCTGATCCGAAAAAGAAAGAATGGATCGTTCTCCAAAATATTTGTTTTTTAAAATTAATCGATGAATCGCACAAAAAAAGTGATTAGCGTTGTCACATTTCCCAAAAGAAGGAATGGCAACTTTAATTAGAAAAAAAATCTAAAAGCTTTCAGATTTTATATTGCTTTCAAAGGGACTTTTTTTAAGGGGGGATTTAAAACGTGATTTGAAAAGTGATACCAACATTCAAAAAATAGTCGACGCAAAATACCGTCAGACACTGTAACGTCTTTGCGTTGCCACGCTACAAACATAATAGCAGTAAGAAATGTCAAGGAAACTCGCGCATAAAAAAATATCCGTGCCTGAAGACGCGTGCTATGTTAATTAATGTTAATAGAACGCTTTGAAAGCGTTGACTTTGTTAACAAAAAATTCATTAAAGTTTTACAAAATCTGAAATAGATAATAAAACAAATTCCAAATTTTGGCTTCCAAATGCCCATATTCGAGTGGAGGATTGCGTTATTCAAAATGTGGTGTCTCTAGGTACTATTGGATTTTCACAGTGTGAGAAACTTACATTCATTCATGTGGGATCTTCATTATTTAATTTATTTAAACATAATAAAGGGCGATAATAGTTGGTGGCAAAAACTTGAAAAGTGATTCAGGCTTTTATAGTGAACTAACAGAAAATGCCAAAACGAAATTAATAGCACTTCCGAGCTAACGCCCATTTGAGCTAAAAAAATATAATCAAATTTAATTGCAATTATTATTCCGTGCAAATACTAAATTTCTTGTTCTACTGTTTTCATACATTAAGAATTTTAGACGAAAGATTACTTAACATAAACGTCAAACTCCGTTCCTCCATCTAAAACACACATTTAAAAATTATGAATAAGCTCTCTGGCAGCTCAATCCAAGAACTCGAACGGAATCAAAGAACCAATTCCAGCTCTTTTTCTCAATGGATAATGATTTTCGGCTCAGCTCTTGACTCAATATAATCTCCTAAGGTATGTTTAATGTGTGATTTGGTTCTTCTAGAATTGAGTTTTACACCTACCTCTCATTGTCATTTTTACGTGGGATTGAAAGTAAATGAGTGAAGTAAAGTAGTTTTAGGTTATCACAATAGCCAAAACGAAATGAATTTAAGAATTAGCAACTTTTGAGTTGAAAATTCCCAAAATTTTGAAAAAATTGCAAAAACACACAACGCTTTCTGTTACAACTGAGATGATTTGTTTTTCTCCGGCTTTTAAAGCTTTTTAAATCAGGCGCGCGAGAGAGTTCTATCAATTTCTCGAAAGCAAAACCAGTAGAATTACGGTTACAGCTAACATACAAGTCAAATGCATTTTTTCAAATTAAATATCAGCTCCGGTGGTAAACTTTTATTCAGTGTTTAATGGACGTGCTCTTGTATTTTTACTTTGGAGTAGCTTTCCTTTAAAATTTGTCACACGCTGCCTTGCGCTAGGAAATAAAACAATTTTAATTATAATTCTATTAAAAATATCTAACTAAGTACAAAATTGGTAACAGTATATTTGGGGAACTGAATATATAATCTATAAAATAAAGTAATAAAGCAATTTTGAAAAATTTCATCAGAGCTGACAATTAGTCCACGATTGGGTAACTTAAGAGATGGAATTATGCCACAGCTGTATCAGAGAAGGATATTATAACCCTTTAAATGAGATAAAGCCTATTCCCTAGCTAGTACTCACAAATTTGAGTTATAAAATCTCCCTAAATTTCCATATTTGTCAATAAGTCTCTTAATAGAATTAAAATTAATACAATTTTTGGTTCTCTGGAGGACAGGCGTTGCTTTCTTCGACAGAAATTTGCACTCCCATCCGTTGTACAATAAATCTGCACCAACTGGTAAAACTCAAGTCTGTAAGATAATGTCGGCACTAATTAATATGCTTAAAATTTCTGTCACAGAAAATTTAAGAGGATAAATATTTAATTTCATCTTTGAAGAAAGCAAACGAAACAAAGTTATTAAGAACTGACATTAGTAAAGTTATTTTGTATTTTTATAACGCATAAAAATATCTTAGAATTTTTATCTTCACGGATGTTTAAATTTCCTTATATGACATTCTGTCCAATAACTTTCATCGCAGGACCCTACAAATGAGCCTCTTATATAAATTTACGCTGCGCTAGATGACTCGTAATAGTCATTAACTTAATAAGAATAAAAAACACTAAACATTCGGTAATGATGTTCTCAAAATTTATTTCGCTGTAACATGAAGCCTGATTAAGTTGTTAGGAGCGTAGAAAGGATAAAAAATTCGGGGAAATAGATGTCGGCTTAATATAGTGAAAATGAGAGTTAACCGAAGTGAAGCGAAGTGGTGTCGTTAAACTATGATTTAGCCTCCACCTTTTAACGTCCGCGTTAATGACGCCAGGCGCAGGAAGAAAAGAAATTTTAGTTCATTTTTCGTTTGATACTGAGTTGCATCATGTTCGCCGATACTTAATTACTGCATCTAGTTTCAGTATGGTGTTGAGTAGAGTAGAGTTGTCTGTCATTTGCATGACAAAAATGAAATACTACTATTTCGCCATTAAGAACATATTCAAATAAGAAGCGACTTTTTTTTCGCTCTTTCTTTGAGAAGACGTGAAGAATTTGAAATTTAAGAAACGAAAGCAATTAAATGAGCTCGTTTGCATTACAAAACAGAGACTTGATAGCGTAGTATTAGAAAAGGCGTGTTGGCAAGATTATTTTAAAATTTACGACATTGAATAACTTTATGACTCTGCATTGATTGTTAAACAACATGTTGATACGTATTTTGTATATTAGAAGTTTTTGATGCTAGGAAACTGATGAAATCTGCCTTTCCTCTGCGAGATTCGAACACCGTAGTTCACGAACGCGCTGTGAGCGTGCTTCCAGTTACACCACGAAAGCACGCGGAAAAGAGAAAAAATACATTAGGAGTTTTTTTTTTCCTTATTAGGATTTTTGAGTAACTAAATAACTTTACTATGTAAAAAAATAATAAAATTTACTTTTTTCTGCAATATTATAATAATTGCGGCAAAGCTGATCTAAACATGGCACGTTATAAGATTTTTCAGATTGAGTAAGTTTTATAAACATGTAAATCCTTTCTGAATATTTTACAGAGAATCTGCTTGCAATAAATGTGCTTATTTAATATGGATTCAAAGATAAAATTTCTTGTTTCTCATTTTAGTTGATTATATGAACTTCTCTTCTGCAAATACTATCTATTTTATGCGCAAATTTTTCTTTTTGATTTTTACAATTATAATATTAATGCAAAAAATCTGAAAGGTTTCAGATTTTAAATTACGTTCAAAGGTGCTTTTTTTAACATTTTGTGCGTTACCTTTATTTATTAAATATCATGTTCTTCGCACTTAAACCATAAAATTCATTTCAACAGAAATATTGCAAAATAATTTCAAAATGAGTATATCTTTAGAATTTCTTATACACAATTCCACGAGCTTTAGATAAAAAGGTTTTTTTTCTCGTAGAGTGTTGCCATTGCTCTCCTTTCAATCGTTTTGGTTTGTTCATCAAAAATTCGTTAAAGTTTTAGAAAATATAAAGTATAATATAAAATATAAAATAGATAATAAAACAAATTCCAAATTTGGGCTTCCAGATGCGCATATTCGAGTGGAAACGTACGTTATTCAAAAGTGGATGGCTTTAGGTACCATTGTTTTATCACATTTGGAGAAATATATATACATTTATGCAGATTCTTCATTATTTAATTTCTTTAAACAAAATACAGGGCTGCAATATTTTATGGCAACTTTACACAATATGATTTCATATGGTTTCTGTAACATTCTTTTTTCCGTAGCATGAATTTATATTTGTCTTGGAAAAGTTATTTAGATTGGGAAAGTTGAAATATGTATGAATAGACGTTTTCTTTCAATTCTTGTTAAAACATTAAAATATACTGAAGTTTAACTGACAAAACAAAGCAAGTAACAGAATTATTTTTTACAAAGGATTGTGAAATGCTTATGTTTCTTAATGTAAATAATATGGAGTTGTATTATGATATTAGCATTTTAAGATGCAGGTATCTTACTGCACAATTATAATGTTCTGCAATACATGATATTGTCTTCCCAAATTCATTCTAAGTCGTATTTGCCAAGCAGTATATGTTGTCTCTTTCTTGAATCTATTCGAGTTCTTCGTTTTGATATGAAACGCTTAGTAGCATCTTAATAAGAACAGCTGTTTAGCTACTTCTTTGAAATTAAAATTTAGCTCTGTCAAACCTAAATTACGTATCATACGCAAAAACAGGTATAAACGTAAGTTTAGTACCTGTAAAGGTCTCTCTTTATTTGGTACTACAATGCAGAGAATTTCTAAAGCAAAATTTTTTGTGGACATTAAATAAACGATTCAACTGAACGGACTACATTCAACCAGTTGTAAGTAAAATTATCGGAATCTCAAAACGCCTTTGCCGGCTTATAGGAGTTACCTCTATCCAGGTTTTAAACGAAGAATATATAATACAATGAGACCACTTTTCTGTTTCGCTTCTCTGGCATGGACCACGGAAAGCAAAAATAATATTTTAAAATTCCAGACTCTTCAAACAAGAATTTTAAGAAGTATCGTCAATTATTCTCACTTTATAGAGAAACTTCGTGATGTTTTAAAGTTCCACATATCAACGATTATACAGGATGTATCAGTACAGCGGTGACAGACTTTCAGGAGAGACAGATTCACCTACACAATCGGAAATCACATAGTAATGCATGGTCGGAAACGCTTCCCTAGCGCGGTAGTGACGACACAAATCACAAGATAGAAAGGACACGAACATGATGAGAAAACATGTTTATCATGCTTAGTACAGCAGAAATCAAGGAATAACAACAAAAACTGACAACAATTGTCTTCAAAGAAGGTGTTCTAAATTATGACACCGGACCATGAATTAAATACGAATACGAAGGGTGAACCGTATGTTAGGCATTTTCCATGCACTGGATGTGACACCTGCCTCACAGTCCGAGGTCGTAAGTCCGTCCTTTTCCGAGACTAGAAATCCGGAGCTCCAGAACAGCAGAAAGTGTTCCTAATCACCTTTCCGTCTGGATGGCACATTCTAAAATGTCCATGATCATTTATGTTTCCTAGAAGTTATCTGTTTTCTGTTTTTGTTGTTACTCACTAGTCTGACCTATAATCAGACAAAGCCCACGAAATTCCTCGTGGCAAGGAGCGCAAGTTTACGTCTGTTTGTAAAGTTTACGTCTGTTTGGCAAGAACCTTGAGCGCAAGTTTACGTCTGCTTGGCAAGAACCTTGAGCACCTTACAGGTGAGAATGCGATTTAGAACAATTCCTCCCCCACTTTTGATGGAGAGCACCCTGGAGGGACGGGTCCGAATGTTTCTCACCCCTCTTCCCCTACCAAGAACCTCTCGAGAGGACTTTTGTCTTGCTGCATATATACTCCATGCCACACGGACACTATACATTTACAAACACCCATGCCTTCTTCAGAATTAGAACCTGAAGCCTTGGGTACAACAGTCAGCGACGCTAACCACTATACAGGTTGGACGGCGCCTGTTTTCTTATATTATTGAATTCGTTTTAGTAAACTATTTAAAATAGCTTACAAATTGCATGCACAATGCTGCACTGTTTATTATGTTGGAACTGGAGTTATGTCTTGAAACGGATTCAAATGTTAAATATGCGTTTCTTACAGAACTACTTTTGTACAGAACTTATAATTGAGGGTCAATTTTAGTTAAGTCCTAAAGATTTTGGAAATAAAAATTGTAACGAAGGAAAAAGTGTTCATACATGAAAATTTTAGATTCATATTGAATTATCGGATTTATCATAGTGCTTTTAATTTCGCATAATAATGTTTAAATCCATGCTTGCAATAATTTCCGGTTGAATTAAGTTCCAGTCGAAAGTGTTCCAAGTTATTCACTCCAAGTGCGAGATTATTCTATTGCTGGATTTCTTCATATTGTTGACCAACATGCAGTTGAATTAAATTTAAGAGAAAACTTTCAGTCGTCACTAATTTACTTCTTATGAGTATTTCTTCATTTTTCTTGAAATTATTTGCAATATTTACACAAAATTCAGTCGTTCGTGCTTTTTTTACAAACCAATTTGCGATAAATTTTGACTTCAGTTTGATCATTAGCATGAAGAAATATAATGATACAGCGATAACACACCAATTGAGAAATCAGTTCAAAGGCTATGCTTGCATTTTGCACTCATACTACACAAACAGGAATGAACTGAAGGAAGAACTACTGTGGTAATTGGTATAATACAGTATCTGTCTAACGTTTGTGTATTTTTTCTTTATTCGTTCCCGCTTTTATTTCCATGTGGTAGCTAAATGGTTCAGATATTGCAAGGCTACAAAAACCAGAATAAGCCAGAGATAGGCTGCTTCTTACAACTATTTTTCAAGACTTACATAAAATAATCATTTCGTTTGAAATAACGAGTTCCTCCAAATGAACTGCGACTTCCTTGGATGCTTATTGTGTCACATGCTACCCATTGAATTGTTGGTGTAGAACTGTTGTTCCAGCAAAAATCTGCTTTGCGTATCCAAAGCTTGCTTTTTTGGAATCAGGTCTGAAGAATATGCAGACCATGTCATATGCTCAAGGTCTTCTCCTGCACTGGCATTTCATCTGTCCTATGCTAGGCATTTCAGTTGTCCTATACTTGCGGGAATTGGTATCCATGAGTAAAACGTCTGGACCAAATGCACGACGGAAGAGACATAAGCGACTGAGGAGAATTTCAGTGAAATACCACAAATATGATTATATGATTCGGCAAAATGTGATGATAGTGTACCTCCATCAAAGATATAATGATTAGTTCTGGCATTGCCGAAGATACCCACCCACACAATTACTTCTTCGTCACCGCGATCAGTTTCCTGAACATTCTAACCGATGGCAAAAGATTTCCCTCTCCCTCCATTAGTTGCTGATCAAACGACTCAGGACTATTGTTGCAACGAGCCCCAACGAATATGCTCCTCACACCAGTGTAGTCTTTCCTGACGATGGTGTTCTCGCATCGACATACATGCAACAGGTTTTTATGTAAATAACCTAATGTTATTTAACTGCCGAGTACTGTTTCTCTCAGTTACGCTACGGCCGTTAGCGTTAGCAAGTTCAGCAGTTATTTAGCGCCTATCCCATCTGCTCCTTGTTTGCCAATAAGGTGACATACCTACCCCTTTGGGGTATGGTGGCTCTCATATGGTTTTGAGTCTGCTTCTGTATAGCAATTTCTTCTTTGACCGAATTTTTCATATGCTTTATAACACTTTTCGAGACAACTGTGGTAACTTGCTTGGAGATGTCCAGTTGCTTTACCTCAATTGCAAGCGCCCATATAATGTGCTACAGATACCTGTCATCAAAAATGAACATTCACAGCAATATTTTGAGAAACGGAAAACTTGATTTTTCTCTGAAATGTTATTGCTTGGAAATGCAAATAAGGAAACATGGTGTTTTACACTGATAGAAGGTTTTGCTCTGCAATGTGCTCAAAACATTTTTTTCTGAGATTCCGAGACTATCGAAAACGAAAATTGCATAAATCAGATGTTCCTTAACAACTGTCAAGCAATGCAATTAAAAATTTATTCATATTGAAAATTTGTCCCGTTTTCTTATAAAATTCTAGTTTTGCAATGATTTAACTTGAAGTAAATCTACATTTATAATCTAGTTCGTCTGAAATATTTCCCAGGTAAATTAGATATTTTCTTTCATAAGCGTTTTCTTTCAAAATCCGTCACATTTAAAGATTTCGATGAAACACAAATTAAAAATTAAGTTTTCGGAGATTTCTGAGTCGCAAAACGTTTTCTTATAATGAAATTATTTAATTATGTCTTCCAGCAACAGGCGTATTGCTATTTTGTATATCATATTATTTTATATAGAAGGCTGTCAAATTATAACGCATTTACCATTAACATGTTATTGAGTCACTTAAATAATATCATGTGCTATACCTTTAATTTAGGTTATATAATTTGATTATAGCAAAGCCCTTAGTGCTGTCTTCTTAAGGGCAGAGATGCCTTCGTAGAGGACTTTCCAAGAGAAAGTGGCTCGTATACACGGTACAAAAGTGCCAATGACCCCAGCCCGTTTGACAAGATTCGAACCCTGGAACGAAGGACCAGTATTCACTAACTTTACTGCTCAGCCGCTTGTGGCCTGTTATATATTTAACGTAAGATCTCATTTTTCGCAACAGTTCTTCATTCCATCCATTGTTTCTCCATTGCAATCAATGTTTACATTTCCTAGTTTACATGTATGGGAGAACTAAACATATTTTGGTTCTAGATTGGAACTATTTCATTCAAATTTGGGTTTTAGGAATTTAAATACATTTTAAAGAATAAATAATTTTAAAGAATAAAATATAATAATATTATATCATTATGAAAGAAAATATCCACTCTTCGTTAAATATCGTGATCAGAAAAAAGTGCTTGGAAAACTTAAATGCCTACAAATATTGCAAGATGTTTGTAAGAATCTGTATAAAATTATCTTCAGATGAGCTCTGATCCTGTCGAATTACTTTTTAATTACTGCTAAATCATTGTATTTTATAAGAATAAATTCAAAACTATAATTTTATGAATAAAAATGTCATTTTTATTAACTGTTCAAAATCTATATTGACATATAACGAGTTAAATAATTACTAAGCGTAAAGCTCCATGCAATATTTCTTACCTTATTTCATCCGTGTTCTGAATCACAAGAGATATTACGGACATATTTTCCTTGTGTTTGCCAGTTTTATTCAAGCATTTTTCGCCAGAATAACAAGCGATCTGAAAATAAAAGTATGATTTGAGTACAGTAAGAAAGAATGCATTATAACATAGAAAATACTGTATATGACAACATTTACGAGACTGTACGTTCGGAATTCTTTCGTTGAAGAAATTAATGACATCCTTTCTTGTAAAAGAACTAAATTACATCTAATATTTTCGTTTGCGATGTTTGTTCGATCTTTGGATTCGTAGTATATTTTTTTTTATTTCCGCTGCATTAATATTTCGAATTTGCATGATATTCCTACAAATTATACCTTAAAGCTTCATCTGATTGTACTGTTACGGAATATTTTTTCGAGTTTCGGTTATGTTTCACGTAATTACATCAAAGTATGGTTACTATACCATTTGCTACCTTCTTTTCGTGCTTGCTGTTCTGTAGCACAGTGCTTTCCAACAATTTTAACGTCACGGTATTCCTCACAGGTATAAATAACATTGGACACACACTGTGAAAAAACATTTTCCCATTCACGTAATTAATTTCTTCTATTTCATTGAGGGATTTAATTAATAAGACCTTTCTTTCAAATGCTTTTGCATTTAAATGCATAAGCATTTCAACTAGGTATTCGTTTCAAATAAATCCTCTGATGCAATTATAAGCATGAAATAAATGAAGCAGATAGGCCGAAAATAGCTAATCCATACATCTTAAATGATTGATATCTAACGGTATTTTGACATCTCATTTATGAACTTAACTCTGAGATTTGATGGTGTGAAACTGTAAATAAATTTTTAGAACAATTATTTGATACTGTATGAAAATACAAAATTGGGATTAACTGTATACAAAAGGATTACTGACTGCGCATAAATATGCCAATAATAATAATCTAATGACAAAATAGACATTTTAATAATTAATATAAATATCTCCACTTTTCGTTTGCCGCAGTTAATACACAAATTAATTTATAATTCCTGTCAAATATTCGAGCTTTCAGCGGAACATTTTAAATTTGTGTGGTCAAAAGAATAACACGCTCTTTATAACGAGATTTATAGTGATGATCTGTATAAATTCTTGATAGTGAGGCTTGAAAATATACAATGTTCACACGTGTATGTTTTAGTAAATGACAGAGTGAGCTGTTTTGTATCTTTTTGCGAAATGGCAAATCCTTTTTATGAAGTTACACAAAATTCCTACTGTAGAGTCATTAGGCTTTTTTTTATACTGGGGACGTGAAAAATGACCAATGCCTTCGTCGGGAATCGAACCTGGGCCTCTCGATTAGGTGTCTCGAGTGTCCTACCGCTGATCCGCGAAAGTATGCAAAAGGGAGGGAGAAAATACGTTATGTACTCCCCCTTTTAATGGGCGACTGGGGATTAGAGGACCGAATCGACAAGTCCTTGTGGTGAAGAATCATCATCCACCAACTTTTAGTTCGGGCGCCACTGTAGATTCTCAGGTTATTTTGAAGCAAAAGACATGAAACATCTGCAGTGCTCTAGCCGGAACTCGAATTAGGATCTCTCGAATATGTGTCGAGTGTGCTACCGTTACTTATAACATTATGAAATATCCTTAAACTCAACTTCAAGAGTACGACCATTTCTTAATTCTAATAACTCCTCATATAATTTCATGCAAATCGAATCCCATTTCATCTAATGAAGATGAATAATGATTTCGAACCCAATCGATGTTTTTGCCTCCATTAATTACAAGTAGCAATGAAGCTTTTCTCAAAGGAGTGTAGATGTCGATCTAAGAATACTAGTAGTTCTTTTTTAAGATTCAAGCTATATCACCGACTTAACATTTCAAAGGATCCATTTTTCAGTATTTTTAATCCAGCTTTGCATTTTATGATTTAGGTATTTAAAACTATATCAACTCAGCAGACTATTTTTTGCCACCAGTTTCATAGGGCAGATGCATCACATAATTTGATAGTAAGATGATATAATGCTAACCACAGAGTAATGTTTTGCAATTATCAACTGCAATAGTTTGTAAGCATTATGTAATACCTTCAACATTTTCAAGCAGTTGTAGGGTAAAGTTGCGCAAGTTGTACTATCACTTAAGTCATACCTTAAGCCATACCTTAGGCTTAATATCAGGCCAACTGTGCCTCTTCCGGCAAAACGTGTTACTCCCTAATCGAACATACTGCTTCACATAGAGTTTTTGTCCCTGTAATATTCGTGAGAAAGCCTGAGAACAGAATATGATTTAGTGCCTAAAATGCAAAGGATGCGTGCACGATTATGTGCCGTAGTTGACAAGAAAATAAAAAAATATCTTTGTGATCATTGTTGTAATTAATTGCATAAATAAGTAAATAAATAAATAAAAGGACAGTTCTATATCTCCCGTTCTACTGGGCCGATTGGCGAAATTCAAATTACGTTTTTCATATCTCGAAAGCGCGACTTAAGATGTATATTAGACTTATATATAGCATTCTTTTAACACACGTATTTTGACACAAAACCGGACTTTTCTGAAATGGCATGCCAATATTTCCATATTTCGAATCTACGACATAAATTATGCCAAACTTCCAAGTTTTGTAAAAATCGCTCGAGTAGCTTTCAAGAAATTAGCCCTCAAAATTTTAGCTCCTCAATGTTAATTCAATTTGGTATGTATTTATTAATATCTCTTTTTTTATCAAACTTATTTGTTTCCTTCTTCCAGAAGTCAAAATTTGGGCATAATTCAAACAAAATTCGCCCATTTTCTATAATTTATTTTTAAAATTTGTATATTTAAATATTTTTTATAATTTTTTTTTCAAAAAACCTTTTGTTTTTAACATGTTTTTAACCTATAAAGTTTTTAACATCCTCTTAAAGTAGATGCATTTCTAAGCATACCTGCAAAAAAATTAGAGTTTTTTATTCAAAATTCCTTATTATGTATGTAACTTTATACATTGGCGTGGTCTGAAATTTGACCTATTCATTACAAGCGATAATAACTCCAAATGTGTTTTACTCACTTTGTTAAAATTATTTGAAAGTAACGAACTATGACACTGTTTTCGCTCATGTGCAATGAAAAAATGGAAATGGAAATAGGTTGCTAAAAATTAAGAAGTTCGCTAAATAAATTATTATTGGCACAAACTGAAAAAAATTACACCAAGATAAATTTTTGAATTTCTCCGTAAATTTCGCACCAAATTTTATAACATTTAATATTTAGGCATAATGTGAGTCGTAGAATTGAAATATGGAAAAGAATTTTCATGTCATTTCAAAGATAGTCCGATTTTTATGTCAAAATACTTATATTAAAACATTTCTACACATAAATCTTTTATATATCCTAAGTCGCGCTTTCGAGACATGAAAAACGCAATTTGAATTTCGTCAACTGACCTAGTAGAATTCTTTTTTTTCCCCGCAGTGTGCCTGTTATTACAGCACTGCAATCCAAGTGTAATAATAGTTTCTCCAGGGTTTATTTTCCATCGTTGTTCTACCTCTCCGTTCAGTATTCTTCACTTTACATAGTCACGTCCAAGTAAATATTACCCAAATTCCAAATAAATATTACATTCCCCACCCCCCACCTATAAAAACGAAAATGTGACGAGCACCTACCTAGTAGACCAGCTGTCCTGCTTACCGTAGAAAAAATGTGAGCTGATATAATTTGTTGAGTCTTAAAGCGGAAGATCATACACAATTAGTCCGGGTTAACTGAATTTTCCGCCAGTGCCGAAGAAACAAAAAAAACCATAGCCTGAAAATGTCTGTTTCAACTAGCATAACATACCATGAAGGGCAAATCAGAATAACCTCATCAATATTGTTGCGAAAAATTCGGCGGTTGCGCCTCTATGTAAGCTTTCCGGCATAGCACTAGGGTTGCCATAAAATAGTGTATGGGAGGGTTGCCAAATTGGCGACTTTATCGCCCATTTGGCGACCAAGTTGGCGATATCCCATGGTCCAATCGGGAAGATTCTAAAATAACTTCGTGTCGAGATATTTCTCGAAACCTGTGGAACCTAAGGAAAAGCTATATAAACCCCTGCGTTTCTGAGAGCCGGCATTATTGTGAGAATAGCTGCTTACTGTGAGTGCTAAGCTACGCGAGAGTTTTGTGAACGGAAAGCGATCGAGATAGTGCTTTGCCGTGAAGCTACCTTTACAGTATAGCTTGACAGTGTATTGGTGATTGTTCCACGGTGTTTATTAGAAGTTTAGTGTTGCCGTGAAGCTACCTTTACAGTTACAGCCTGAAGCTGTGTTGCTGATTGTTTCAGCGTATTTATTGTAGATTTTCGA
Organism: Stegodyphus mimosarum; assembly: GCA_000611955.2. Taxonomy (NCBI): domain Eukaryota; kingdom Metazoa; phylum Arthropoda; class Arachnida; order Araneae; family Eresidae; genus Stegodyphus; species Stegodyphus mimosarum. The sequence continues at coordinate 401,749 of KK119513.1, read as the reverse complement.
CGCTTTTAAAGGTAATTTTGGAACTGTGCTGTAAATAGTGATTCTTGTAAATAAATTGTGCTTTTTATTGTTCTGCATCGTGTTTTCATCGGATACTCTCAAATCCACGAATCCGTATAACGCAACAATATTATTTCAGTTTAATTGCATAGTTAAGTTTTCAAGTTCGGTATCTGAACCTTTTCGATTCGTAATTTCTGAATCAAAATGTTCTTTTCAGAGTTATGCAAAGTACGTTTGTTTAAGAGGAAAACATCTGTGGGTTTAAAGTATAGTATATCTTAGCCACTACCATTTTGTCGTTAGAACGCTCGGATGTAATGTCGGGTGTCGAATTATGATTAATTGAGCAAGATTGTGATTAATTAAGCAGAATTCTCTTAAAGAACTGCTGACGGTATCAGAAAGTTATATACAACATAACTGAAAGCTAACGCAAATCAAAATTTCCGAAGCTGTACAAAAAGGAAAGTAACTGCAAACTATTTGAAGAGAGTAATAATTTCTGTTCTGGCAAATTTAAAAGGTTCTTTTACGCACCTATATATAATATTAGGAACTTGGAATTAAGTGCTTTAAAATGAGTACTAAAACTACGACCTTTGTAACGTATATCACTCATAAATGTTATATCATTTTTAATTTCATTTGCAGTTTCAGTCACATCATATTTATCTTCTTTACCCAAAATAGTTTTAGTAAGACGTATCTAGGGGCATATTATGGATAGAAAATTTTACATAAAATCTATTGACTCAAAAATATCTAAATTATTACATTTGATTGATCCATAAAGCTACTCCATTCTTCCTCACAGTCCTTCAAAAATTTTGCATCAAGTTTTGGGCAATTGCAGTTTCAGAACAGTTTTCATTTTAAAGCACTTAATTCCAAGTTCTAATATCATAACAGGTATACAGAAGAACTTTTCAGACAAAATAGACATCATTTCTCATCAATATTACTGCCTTTGAAGGGAAAGAAATAATAAAAGAAATTGAAAAGATTAATAAAGCATTCCGGAATTCCGAATTGTGTTTTGAATGAAAATCTCGAGTACTTAAAAAAATCCATAATAATTCTTGTGAGAAATTTGAAAAACGACACCGAAAAGCGGAATTCTTTCCTCTAACACACACAAAAGGCAGAATCATACTTCATGTTTAATCGTGGATATCGCAGGGGGGGACAATAATTTTTTACGCCTTTATATTATTCTTCAAAACCAGTAGACAGGAATACGAGACGTCAATTTGTTTATTCGTTTTACAAATGAATCTTTGTCTAATCCATAAAAAGTTAAACGAAAACATTAGCAGGCTAGTAAACATAAAAGTTCATGTTTATTAGCCTAGGCCTAATAAACATGAACATTTCTGTAATTCATTTTTACAGCATTTTCAACAAAAGTATATTAATGTTATGTAGAATTCCTTAATGTTCTTCCTTTTAATCAGTTATTTTACGATTTAGATCTTTACTGTCATTTTTTCCTTCCGTTTCTATGCCGGAACACAAATTAGCTCGCATGTATTTAAGATGAGGTTTTTAGTTTGTAAGACAGAGCATATTCTGCCTCTCGAGGCCACTTTAATAGTTGCTGTCTGAAATAAGATTTGTAGTCTTCGGGCTTGCATTATATCCAATTTCCAAGCCGGTTAGACTTGTGAGCCAACTTCGCGTTAAACTGACCTGTGTAGCTTTTAGCTCCTAGCTCCAATGAATTTAATTCTGCATTTGAACTGACTGTCACTTTAACGTATTTAGCGATCTTGCTGGTTGAGCTTGTAAGCACCAGAAATTCTTCATGTTCTTACTTTTAAATAAAATGGTTTATTACATCTTTCTCAAGCTTCAGCTATTTTTTTAGACTTAGAGATAATTTGCTTATGAACCAAGAGTTTCAACACTATTAAATGATTGCAAAACGTACCAAACTTTACAACTATTTTAAATTACTTTCTTATGCCAGTTCATTTCTTTCTAACGTTTTCATAATAAATTTTTGCTTTTGCTTACATTCTGTGGCTTTTAAAGTTTGAAATTTCATTGTATATAGAAATAAGGAACTTATTCGTTAGAAATAAAAGTTCATGGCATTTTCTGTTCAATTATAGATAGAATTTCATGTAATGTAAAAATATTTTCTATTTCATTCTTGGAGGATAAAGAAAAAGACTTGTTTTTACGAAAGTATGTAGTAACTAGTTCGACGGCACAGTAACGTAACGTCTTCAAAATTTAGCTTTTTTTGCCTGTATCTAATACCATTGTTAATTCTAATGAAAAAATAAGGGAACTTTAATTCTGCTTTTAAAAGTTTGACTGATCTGAATGATAAATTAATAATGCTGAACATTGCATTAATATTAGCCGCCCGGACGGTATAGTGATTAGGGGAGCCTACTGCGATACCGAAGGGACCCGGGCTCGAAACCCAGAGAAAGCATGGATGTTTGTAAATATATAGTGTCTTTGCGGCATGAGGGCACTCTAAATGTATGGCGAGCCGAAAGTCCTGTCGTGTGATTTGATGGAAGAGAAGAGAGGTGGGAGACCCTCGGATCACACTCCAGGGTACTCTCCCTCAAATTTGGGATGGAAGTAGACGTCCAACCTCCTTGAGAATGTGGCAACCATTCTTCCATGAAATTCATAGACAAAACAACAACAATAACAACATTGAATTAATATTGCCTATTACTCATTTAAACCACTAGCGGCCTAGCGGCAACGTTCCTGAACACTGGTAGTTCGGCAGAATGAACTTGATGTTTTTTGGTCTGTTTATTTTGTTCTAGATATCACGGTGGTTATAATTCACCTCACAGAACATAAGTAACTCCTTTGTATTATTCTAAAGACCTAGCTACGTTCTTTTGGAACCCACTGCATGCGTTACAGTATTATCTGAGTGAATTTAAATATCAGAATCTATAACTACTGGTAATTTTTTAAATCCTTTCAGTGCAAAACTCAAGTTCTTTAGTCGCGAGTGATATTTTAACAGATTATGAAGTCAAAACACAACCATTTTATAAATAATTTGGCTACGGATTTCAAGTTCCTTACTTTATTTTATAAAATAAATGAAGTAATGTAATTGTGAAAACGATTGTTTGTTCTGTTTCAACTAAAATATTCATTTTCATCTTTCCCCGCATCATTTGGATTTTGTTTTCGTAGCTTCTGCATCTACGGGCAGAATAAAAAGGATATTTTTTCCCAACATGGACTGCAGATTAGGTTTAAATTGATTTAAAAATGTACTTTTTTCGGAGCATCTGTAACCAAACTTACATATATATATAAATATATATATATATATACATGTAATAATAAAATTCCATAGTCAAAAATACATTTAAAACCCTAACTTAAATTTCGTCTTTTCTTCTTTTTTTTTCCCAGTCACAATTCTAAATGCATGTTCTTTTTATTTTAATGGCGACGATCTCTTATTTGAAAGTACGTGGAATTAAATCCACAGCCCCGTAGTCAAGTTGATTTTCCCGCCTTTTTCTACACGTACAGTTGTTGAATGTTCTGCAAATATTTAAAGCGAATTTGATTGGCTGACGTGAAAATGTCAGACTTACCCTTTTCGACGTAGAAGTCCCAATTGTAAAAAAGGCCAATTACCTAGGTGTGGTTTTTAATCACAAATTTACGTGGACTGATCACTTCAATCACATCCGAAACAAGACCATAATTGTTATGAAAAGCCTTATGCCGCTTTTAGGAAAGTATTCGCAACTGGATTTGTTACGTAAGAAGCACCTTTATACGGCAATAGTGCGCCCTATTTTCTCTTATGCCTCCCTGGCCTGGGCAGCTTTTACATCACGTGACCTCTACAGAATACAAGTTATGCAAAACAAATTTTTACGGCTGATTACGAATGCCAATTACTTTGTGTCCAACGATATGTTACACAGAGATTTAAAGATTGAAACTGTCAAAGATTATCTTCTTCAAATTAATGACAAGTTCTTCAACAAGGCTCTCACTTGCCCACACCTCGAGATCTTCAATACCCTTGACTATGAAATTCTCATAGAGGACAGATATATCAGACCTTATGCCGCACATATATGTAATTTAAACTTTCCCATGTAAAGCACTTGACACTTACTTTTGCTAGCTATTTGCTGGTCTGCCATTTGTCTGGTTTTGCGTTTTCTCTCTCCTTGTCGCTGCGTCGATTGTGATCATTTTTGGTTTTTCTAAACCTGGTGATGCATGGTCACCCCCCTCCTTTTTCGTGTGTGTATTTCACCTACCTGGACCTACCCATATCATGTGCCTTTTGGGCAAATTATCAGGAGCCGGACACATCGTGCAATTGCTACGATAGTCCGGCAATACTTGACTGGACTGGACTGGACTGACGTCATTTCTTAGAAGCTCCGCTTTTCTAGAGGTTTATAAAAGGACTCGCAAAGGAATATGAAGACGTACCACAGACAGAAACTTAGCTATCTACAGAATAAAATTCTACGCTCAATAACTTCAGCACCCTGGTTTATTAGAAATATCCAGCTGTATCAAGACCTGAAGATTCCTGAAATACAAGAACAGATCTTAATAATTTCGCACAAATTCTTTATCCAAGTTCAGAATTCACCATATAATACTATTAAAAATCTCGCAAACTATGATCCAACAGAAGAAAATCAGGTTAAGCGACCACGTTCTATTCATCACAACTCAAAGTGGTGAAAGTGTACATATTGTAAACAGTACTCAGTATTTAATTGCATTTCATATACTCAATTCGTGATATGATTAACTATTTTTGTGTCGAGTTTTAAGCGTATTTTTATTATATGGCAAAGCCAAATTACGGACTGTGTGAAGAGTAATTTGAAATAGCCTTATGGACTATTATTTTTCGTCGTGAAATCGCTTAACAGATTATCCTGCATCATGATTGATCCATGTGACCACCACGGCCAGAAAAGGAATAATCTAATTCTATCTAATTAAACAAGAATTACGTTGCATAAAACTCACCTATCCATAGTTATTAGATCATTATTATGTAGTAGATAGCAATACTATAGGCCTGCTAGAGTTATTTACTCTTAAATTAATAAAACTTTGAGTTAATCCAGCAGTATGTATCACCGAACCAGAATGCGACCTCAGGTGACGTGAATTGATTTTGACTTACTCTCCGTACCTCATGTTCATTTCAGTCACTCAATTCCTCACTGCAAATAGCACGCACCCAGCACCTGCTCAAAAATTTTTCGAATGTTTCTACATCTACAAAAGTATATCAATTTATAATTTCATGACTGCTTTCCTGTATATCTTTGCCACATAGACCATTCTTTCGCCTAAGGGCGCGGTGCTAAGCACCACAGATTTATCTAAACAAAAGTGAGCGGCGTCCGACCTTACTTGATATATAGGTTAAAACTCATTAGTAGTTGACACCTTGGACCGAAAGTACTATCTTGATCTTGATATCGAGGCGTCTTTTCATTAATGTAACGTGGATTAAATTTCAATACAAAAAGTTATTAGTTGTTCTTTTTTATTTATTCCGGGGATCTGATTTTTATAACTGCTGTTTTTCATGGAAATTAATTAATGGTTCCTGTTTTTTCTTTAAAGGTATCGTCTGATACTTTGAGCAAATGTAGTCGTAGCTCAAAGGTGTAGG
>KK119513.1:340076-394110 GCA_000611955.2 Stegodyphus mimosarum | reverse complement strand
TTCTAAACGACACCTAATTTGATAGGGGCCGTTGAGACTATAATAGACTGGAAAACCACCTAGAGAATGGCCACTTGTCCGGTATTTAGACAAATACCCTACAGTGTTGAACCATTCCGGCGGTCGTCATCTACTACCTACCCAGCCAAGGGAAAGCCGTCCTTGGATATCTTCAACGCCCACCGGCGGATGGTACTGACATCGTTGGATGCCTATGTATATTATCCTAAAGCACCTTGATTTAAAAATTTGTGTACATTTCTAAATGTTTAGAAAATATCGATGAAATCTGCGGTATCTCCTATTAAGAATGCATGGCTACGGATAAATTAAACCACCCTAGTAATATTCGTAATTAAAGCTGAATTACAAATGTTAAAAACTTATGTAGAATTAAGGTTATGTATGTGCACTGCGCAAAAAAAAAATGGGGCAGTTCTATACTCCCATTCTACTGGGCCGATTGACGAAATTCAAATTCCGTTTTTCATCCCAAGAAAGAGCGACTTAGGATATGTATTGGATTTATATATAGCATTGTTCAAATATGGGTATTTTGACACAAAATGGAACTTTTTCTGAAATGAAATGTCAATTATTTTACATATTTCGATTCTATGACTCAAATTATGCCAAACTTCCAAGTTTTGTAAAACTCACCCGTGTAGTTTTCAACAAGTTAGCCCTCAAAATTTTAGCTCCTCAATGTTAATTAAATTTGGTATGTATTTATAAATATTGCTTTTTTTATGAAACTTATTTAATTCCTTCTTACATAGTTCAAAATTTAGGTTCATTCCAAATAAAATTCACCCATTTCTTATGATTTATTTTTAAGATTTGTATTTTAAAATAATTTTTACAAATTTTCCGAAAACATTTTGAATTATAACCTACAAAATTTTTATAGTCATCTTAAAGTAGGTGTATTTCTGAGCATACCTGCGAAGATTTAGAGCTTTTTATTCAAAATTTCCGAAGATATGCATGAATTTATATATTGGTGCGTTTTGAAATTTGGCATATTTGTTGAAAGCGATGATAACGAAAATGTGGTTTACACACGTTGTTAAAATTATATGAAAGTAGAATGATGGCGACTTTTCCTCTCATCCACAATATAAAAACACAGGAACGATGTGACTTTTTTGTTCTCCTCTCTGCAATGGAAGGGAAGGAAAATAGGTTGCCACATATTAAGACGTTTGCTAAGTGAATTATTCTTGTCTCAAACTGAAAAAAATTCGCTAGGATAAATTTATGAATTTCTCCTTAAACTTCGCACCAAATTTTACAAAATTTAATTGAGTCGTAGAATCGAAATATGGAAAGACATTGGTATGCTATATCAGAGTCCACAAAAGTCCTATTTTGTGTCAAAATACCTAATTAGAACAAAGCTATATATAAATCTAATGTATATCCTAAGTCGCGCTTTCGAGACATGGAAAATGCAAGTTGAATTTCGTCAATCGGCCCAGTAGAACGGGAGATATAGAACTGTTTACCCTCCCCCCCGCAGTGTACAAGGTATTTGTGAATTGGAACGACAGATTCAAGGGGATGATATTAGGCATCAAGAGAATGAAAACTTATCATAGGACATGAGGGTCGCACACCCCATTTAGTGGCTGAAAATTGCAAAAATACACATCGAGACAGTCAGTCTGACGAAGAGAGTGGACAAACAAATGCGAGGATCTGACGCACTGCGGTGGAGAAGAAGAAACCTTTTGGTATGCAAATTTTCGATGTGTGTGAAAAAAATAAAAACGAGTGCGCACTGTAAAATTCGTGGAAGTTAAACTTCATTCGGAAGCAACATACCAGATTACAAGTTTGTTCGTATCTGCTTGAGTCAGCTCATGCGGCACCCAGCGATTGAACTTGTACGTCAATCGCTAGGTGTCGCATGAGTCACGTCAAGTTTATTGGCAAGAATGATGTTTTGCAACAGAACTGGAAGTAAATAATTGTTCTAATCTAATAGCGTGACAATTCCATTTCAGACACCTTGTACTTAATGATAGCGATATGTTTTTTACAAATTTCACAACACAGTGTTCTAAAGCAAGTCTATTTCTTTCAAATGCCAAAAATCGTTTGCCAAAGTGTACTGTTTGCCACGCCAAAGTGTACTGTTTGCACAGACGATATCTGCGGTTGCGGGAAACATTCTCAAAATATTACTTCTTAAATGTCTTATATATCTTAAAAGTTAACAGAAGGAAAATTAGCTGTCGGTATTACGCCAGGCCTAAAAATTACATTTCGTTTTTGGTTCACTGGGTGCGAACAAAAAAGATGCACCATTCTCTATGAGGCATAAGAAAGAATTATTTAAAAGCTACAATTCGATTTCTTTTCCTAGCTTCCTTTTTTTAAACAACGTTTCTAAAACCTAAGTGCAAACTAAGTGTTTCATGTGGGGCTGACAAAAACAGAACGTAACAGCAGAAGCTTCTTCTAAAATATTACATTTATATCAGAACATAATTTACAAGAAATAGGAAATTGAGTCTTTGAATTAAAAAAAAATGGTTGGCAAATTTGACTCACGTGAAAATAATATAATATTCAGAAAATCATGTTTTTGGAAATATATCTGTAAAGAAACTTAAAAATTATTCGATTTAGGTTTCAAGATAGTCTCTTTGTATGTCTGCTGCCCAGACGCTTTGAAACAACTACGCTTATCTTCCGTCTAGTCAAATATTGACTTTCATTGCTAGGTGGAGCACTTCGAAGCTGTGATATATATATATATATAATCTTACTTCAGAATATGACAATCTATCACTTTGAGATGTCGCGGTCTTTTATTACCTGCAGCTTCTCTAATAATCGCAGCTGTCGTCGTTCGACCAATGCCAATTAATATGTTATTAGGGCGTTGGCCCTTCTTAAGGGTGGAGCACTTGCAGTGCCCCACACCCTATGAGTGGACATAACTTTGATCCCATAACCAGAATCATTGAAGCCTATCGCATCCCCAGTTAAATATTAGGATTCTTCGTAAATCAAGTTCAATATTTGCCTTCCAGAAATAAGAAAGTTTACCTACAGGGAATGATTTTAATTAAGCCGGCGGTGTGAAGTGCTTTAATGATTTCTTGAGAGACTCCTTAAGTCCTACCAATTATCCTTGAGGTAAGAGTCATTAGTCAGCGCTCTAGTGAATCGAAAAGACTCAATATTTTGAATAAATTACTTTAGGCTCGGAAATCATGAATTCGTGAGGGCTGATTACACAGTGATAGATTTCCAACAATTGCCCCTTTTATTAAAGTTAGAAAATTTGGTTTTGATTTCTACAGAGACTGTTAATAAGAACAAAGAAGATCTGCGAATCTTCCTCGTGTTTTACTGTTAAACACAGGAACAAATGTAAAAAAATAAATAAATAAACGGAAATATTAACAATTAAAATTTGGTTTGCTTTAGTTTATTTGGTAAGGTAGATAAGGGCTATCGGCCTAAGGGAAGGTTGCTTTCGTGGTGGTCTTGCTAAAGGAATCGGGTTTGTATACACGTTACACGTGGTAAAAACCCTGAAGACTGTTAAGCAACCAAACTGTTAACTACCATTCGAATCCCGAACCGATCTACTAGTAATGGGCGACTTTTCTGCACTGTTGCTGGTCGGCCTAAAGGTTAAAATTAAATGCTGGAAAAATTTAAGAATTAGTTAAAATTATAGTCATAGATTAAATAGAACTATGCTGAAGATATGTTCTGTGAACATGGGATTTTTAAAATATAAGTGCTCATTTAATAATTTAATGAAGATAAATGTTCATTAAAAATTTTAATGCATTATAAGGTAATTTTTCCCTCCTTTCGACATACCTTTGTGTTGTCATTGGTGGTCGCGTGTCGGCGAGGGCACTGTGCATTTTCCACTTCTCCTGCTTCAAAGTAATCTAATGACTAGAAGTGGCGGCCAAACTAAAAGAGGGTGGATAATAATTCGTGAACACCATAATTTGACCATTGGGTCCTCTCATCTTCAGTAGCCCTTTAAATGGAGAAGTGGATCATGATTTTTCTCCCTCCTTTCTGCATGCCTTTGTGATGTAATTGGAATCATAATCTAACCATATTCGAGAGGTAAAGCGTTCGATTCCCGGCGAGTGCACTGCGCATTTTTCACGTCTACTGCTTCAACATAATCTAATGACTCTACAGCATTTTTTAGGGTCATAAGATGTTTATAAGCAGGACACATGAAGAATGAGCAATGCTCTGACCGCAATCCAAACTCCTTGTACCTGATCTCTACCAGCACGTGCTTCCAATTACACCGCGGGGACACGCAATAAGAAGGAAGAAAATATCTTACATTCTTTACCATTTAACAGGTGACTGAGGAGGAGTGGACCCGACCGTCAATTCCTGTTGATACTGAATTATCACCCAGCAGCTTTTAGTTTCAGCGCCAATGTAGACTTATTAGGTATTTATAACTGATAGCCAGGCATACTATGACATGCTCTTGTCGGGATACGAACTGTGGACTTCCCGACTGCTAGAAAGACGTGCTCCCAATTACATCACAAAAGCATGTTGTGAGGAGGGAGAAAATAGCTTACAATTTCACGAAGATCATTTCTTTAATTGAATATTACTTTTTTTTCTTTCATAACTTTAGTAAATATTCAAAACTAGGCACAATTCCGCCTCAGATTTGAGTAGTTGCTTAGAAAAGCCGTACTCATCTCTGAGTATCATGAAAACGTCCTACTTCAAGGAGCAAAAGCGCTTTTGCACGAAATACTTATCTGAAAAATATGACAGATTTAATAAGCAAACAAAAAGTTTGTAAATGAGCATAAATTGAAGAAAACCTGTAACGGAATGTATTGATATATTTACGAAACGAATGAATGAACTATAAAGAACTCACTCTTTAATTTATATCAACTATATGTTACGTATAAATAACTTTATAAAATATCATAGCATCATTTGCTTAGACATATAAATTATCTTATCATTTACTAAACGGCTTATTACTACTAACAACTTATAACCATACGACAATTAACTTACGGCTAAATATGGTACGGTTAAATTAACTTACGGTCTAATTATTGCATATTTAACCGGAGAATTTTTATTGCGTATTTTTCACTTAGCTTTTTTAAGGGGCATGTTTTGTCTATTTATGAAGCATTTTATGTGTTTTCGGCCAAAGGACGCAATATATTTTTTCCTTCTTGAAACCAAAAAGCAATTTTTGACCTGCTCTTTCATATCCGTACACATTTTACATCAGAGTAAATGTAATCCATATTTACCTATTTTAAATATAAGCTATTTCCTAGCTCCTTCCAACACGCCTTCGTGATGTAATGGTAGATCACTCGACGCTTATACGAGAAGTCCAAGTTCCAGTTCTGGGAAGGACATTGCTCATTTTTTATGCCTCTTGCATAAAAGAAAACCTAAGTGTTTGTACAAATGGCGCCCGAACTAAAAGGTTGTGGACAATAATTCGTCGCCACCATGATTTAGAGTCTGGGTCTCTTAAAACCCAGTCGCTCTTTAAAAGTGGGAGTATATAAGGTAAGCTTCCCTTCTGCGTACCTTCGTGATCTAACGGTAGCACACTCGGCGTGTATTCGAGAGGTCCAGGTTCGAATCCCGCCAAGGGCATCGCTCCGTTTTCCGTGTTTCTTACTTAAAACATCCTAACGACTCTACGTAAATTAGCGTGTTTCGCTTCCAAGTAGTTAGAGTATCAGTTATATAAATTTACTTTCGACGAAATGTTTTGTTCTCTAATTTTTTTACGCTAAAGCTAAAATATGGGATTCTTATTAAAACTCTATTCTTCTCCTTTCTTTGCTCTTAACTCTGAAATTAACCGTTTTTTTTTTAAACTTTTAACTTTGGTTCACTGTCGAACACTTTTTGTATGATTTGAAGACACATTAGCTTATTACGGAGCAGGAATCCTGAAAAATGAGCAATGTCCTCGCCAGGACTCGAACCGCGGACCTCTCGAATGCACGCCGAGTGTGCTGACCACTGTACCACAAAGACATGCTAAAAAGACGGGAGAAATACCGTATATACTTTCTCTTTTAATTGGTGACTGGGGATTAGGGGACTCAATCACCAAGAAGAATCATCATCCACCACCTTTTTAGTTCGGGCACCACTGTAGAGATATTAGGTATTTTTTTTTAAATTGGAGTCATGAAAAATTAGCAACACCGGGAATCGAAACTTAGACCTTTAGAATACGCGCCGAATGTGCTGACTACTACACCACGAAGGCATGTTAAGAAGGCTGGAGAAATATCCTATACTTTATGTTAGCTGATTTTGTGCAGTGATCAATTTCTTCGCTTTTTTGGACGCATGTCTATGGAAACCTTTCTTCGGAGCATAAAAAGCAAATTTTGAAGTCTGTGGAAAGCATCCACAGACACAGTGGAAAACATTTATAAGTCATATGACTCTTGGGTTATGTGATTTTCAAACCAGCATTTTATAATTACTATTATTTCTAAAAAAAACTTAAAAGTTACTTCAGCTTAAAAAACTAAATACTCTACATTTAAAAATTCAATAGAGACAAAATTTATTATACTTAAATGTTTCTTAAATTCTTTCAACTGACTTAGTTCAGTTAAATGGTACTTAAAACTAACACGCGAATAGATTTCCAAAGTCTTACCCCTTAAATGGAGGAACAGAAAAAATAATTCTGAATATTCAGATTTTTGTACTTTAGTTGCAGCTAAAAGTTTTGCTCTTGTGTAACATAAATCCAGGGTAATCTCGGTTGTAAAATCAAAAAGTTCATGAATAATGACACTTCTCCTGAGACAGAAAGTTTTTTACTTTCCTTTTTACATTATTTCTCCATAACCGTTAGCCGAAAAAAAAAGCAAAATTTACCTTTAAGCACAGGTGAATACTTTTGAGGAATTATTTCCATATATTTCTTTAGTAAAACACAGATTTTATTTATGGTATGCGCATGAGGAGGCCTAGAGTTATTTTTAAAATTTAGGAGTATGTAGATGGGGTCAGATTAGATTGAGTTTCGAATATGGCCGCATCTAATGAATTGATCTTGAGTCAAACACTTGAGTGGTAAAAAGATACAGTCGAACTCCTATATAACGGCTTCAGGAAGCCGAATGATTGGTTCACTATATAAGATCTTTTGGGAAGAAAATTGCTTATTTAATAAAATAATCAGCAGATACTGATAACACACAAGTAGCAGACTGATATACCAGCAGAAAGAGAGGTGAAGATTGCCACATATTCCAAAAGACGTTAATGTATAAGGTAGTTCTCTCGCCTTCTTGGTATGCCTTCGTGGTGTAGTGGTCAGCACGCTCGGCGCGTGTTCGACAGGTCCGTAGTTTCGAGCCCTGGAGGGGGGCATTGATCATTTTTCATCTCTCCTGCTTCGTAATAAAAATCATATTTCTCTAAAATGGCGCTCGAACTAAAAAATGGTTGTGGATGACGATTCTCCACCACCAGAATTTGGCGATTGGGTACCTTAACCCCAGTTATCCTTTAAAAAGGGGAGTATATAAGGTATTTCTACCGCTTTCTTGGCATGCCTTCGTGGTGTAGTGATCAACACGCTCGGCGCGTATTCGAGAGTTCCGTGGTTCGAGTCCTGACGAGGGCATTGCTCATTTTTCAGCTCTCCCTCTTTCAAAAATTACCTAATGTCTCTACAAATGGTAACTTAAATTTGCAAAAAAAAGTAAAAGTTAAATACAGTTATAATTACGTATAACCGCAATTCTTTTTTGTTTTGTTGTTCTTGTTGCTTTTTAATTTAACCATACGCTAATCATTTTACACCAAAAACTACTTAGCATAAAAGTCATGATTTAGATCCTTTTTCCAATTACGTATTTCCATACTGAATACGCATTTAACAATTGTGAATAAGCATCAGCTTTGAACAGAGTGCTGTCTGACAGAATTGGAATGGAGTCAAAGAATTGATTCAAGTTCTTCGTCTCAGTGAAAGAAGGTATGTTTATGGTGTGTTTTGAATTTTCTAGAATTGAATGCTACATCTGCCTTGTACAGAACAAAGAATGAATGCTACATCTGCCTTGTATAGAACAAAGAATGAATGCTACATCTGCCTTTCTTAGAACAAAGAAAAAGCTGGGGGTGAAGAAAAAATAACAGTAAAGTAAAAGCGTTTTTCCACACTCTAACCTACACAGGACTAGTAAATTTTTAATTAAAAATTCCAAAAATTTGAATTTAAAAAATACAAAAATAATTATTCTGTTAACGATTTTTGCAGAGTTCGTTATATTCGATTTTTGTGCATTTGAAAATTAGTATTAATTAAATGAATAACATTAAGTGTAGAGGAAACTGGAAGGGCTGCATGTCAACGAACTGTATATTGCTATGCCAACCGCATAAAAGTTTCCAATGACAGATCAAGGAAGCATCACTATTAACTCGGCTTACATATTAGTGTCGTATTACACTAAGTTTACATCCTACAGTTCATATATTACGAAGTGTGCTGGCAGAAAATACTCCAAATCCAGCTGGCACAAAGTTGTTTAGTTGCCATCAAAAAAGAGGCACAGCAATCCAGTTAATTCTGAAAAATGAAGTCATGATCTCTGTCAAGAATAACAATAATTCAGCCGTTACCTTAATGCAAACAAGCTTCGGGATTAGTGACCTCAACTTTGTGGGCGGAGTTAATGATGAAGCTTATCTATTCTAGCATTGGCTAAATTCAGTCGGTTGTCCTAACAATGTATAGTTTGCTTATAGGTGGTATTAAACAAAATGTTTATTAGTATTCGAAGACTCATTCTAAACTATTTTCGCTATAATAGGAATTAACTGTACTATAATATGGAAATGGAAATGTATGAAGAAGCAATGTGTTAATTCACGTTTGAGTTTAGTTTGATCTTTATTTGTTTCTCATAATATTTTTTACCATCTTTATCCTTACTAACCAAAACTCACAGAACACAGTTAATGGAAGATATGCATATACAGATAATTCAGGTTCAAACGTATACTTAACACGTATATAAATAAACAGAGAGTACACACTGTCAAATAGAAAAAAATAGTTATCAACTATCTTCTTGAGTTCAAGCTTAGAAATGAAATGAAATCTATTTCTCATAAGCATGATTCTATTTTTAACGTGAAGTAAATATTCTCCAATTATAACTGATGGATTTTTGTCGTATTTAAATACTTTGTATCAATAAATATGCATTTTCTGATATATATAAATCTCTCATATGGCAAGAAGTCTGAAGAAGAAAATATATTCACGCATTTTTCATTTATTGTTCCAAAATGACTTGAGTTTGATAAAATTGCTTTATATCAATGCTGATGTGTAGTATTTTTGGAAATTTTTGAAAATATCAGTGCAAAATTTCTAATAAGAGATTATTAATATAATCGTTGCTGCATATATTTTCAGAAACTTTGCGTAAATGCCAGATGCAAATCCCAAACCGTAACCTGAAATTTTGTGAACTTATGACTGTAAAGTTTAGGCCATAAAAATCTTAACAGAAAAACTTTGCCTGGTATATTTAGCAATAATTACCATATTTATAATTTTTTATGCCAAAGATTAGAACTAAAATGCTTTACTTAAACAGATGTGTTGATGTAATGATTTTGACAAATGACGATCAAAATTTTGATGATCCTGTTCAATGAAACCTTTCTAACAAGCATTGAAGACAAGTTCCGAATTATAGTTTCAACAATTAAAATTCTTGTTTAACAATCCACTTTCTTTTGCGATTTGGTATGTTACATACGTTAAATCTTTGTATAGTACCTTTAAATAATATATTTGCTTATGTTTGTTGCCCCTTTAATGGGAGAGTGGTTGAGACCACTGAATAAAGGATGTTCAATCCGAGACGAACGGGCTGGCTGCATAGTTAGGTTTCGCAGGTTTCTTTATGTGTAAAATGCATACGAGCTAGTCTCACTCAGAAAGTCCTCCACGAAGGCATCCTTCCTTTTAGGCAGATAATCCTCGTATATTTTACCATTAAAATTTTACCATTATTATTTGCTAATTATAATCGAAATTATTAATTATTACGTTGCTCTCTTTTTATGCAAACTCGATGCTTCTATGATGTGAAAGGAAAATGTGCAAAATTAAATTAAAAATGTATAGCTTCAGTTTTCAAACAGAAGCAAAAATAAATAATAAACGTAAACCTAACTTATAATATTTTAACTAGTTTATCATGTATGGGCTTTATTTCAGCCTCTTTATTCTTATGAAAGCTAAAACTCTACTTAATAATTGTTATTATAAAAAGACTAAAAATGCCTATAAATACTCGGTAGCATGAATTCACTACAAATATTGCTCGCACAACTTTTAGACGACTTTGCTTTGCTGTAAAAAAATTTGCCTGCGGGTAATTTTTTTTAACTGCAACTAAGTTTTTGCTATTTGACAATTTTGTTTTCTGCAAAATGGAGCTTTTAAAGAAGCAGTGGGCTATGTTTCTGCTCATTCCGAAGAAAATTATTCATATTTAATTATTAAAAATGTTGTGAAAGCTATGATTTTTCCGCACCTGAAGCAACGATAGCTAATATTGTCGGTAAAAAACGAAAAAAGGCGTCAACGTTTGGCTGTAAGGAGAAAAATAACTCAAAATATGTACCCAAGGAAAAAACGAAATGTTGCGAATGTTGCAAAGGTAAGAACATTAATGTTAATAGAAAATCTTCGAAACAATATAAACAAAGTGATTAATGCAGATTTGAGTATTAAAAAAGAGAAAAAACATAATGTGCATCGTCTTTCTCCACGACATGTCGTCGAAAGCAGAACGCGCTGCAGCATTCTTTATGAGAAACAATTATTCGGACAAAAATGGAAAAATGTTATGACAATAGATGAATGTTGGGTATATTTAAATGACCGCAAGAAAAAGAGATCTATTTATCATCAAAGATAAGAAAAAACCCTTTAAGCATATATTCAAAGGATCTAAAAAAAGTTTTCAAAGAAATTTATGATTGTTGTCATTATAGGAGAATGCAGAAACCTGTTAAGGTCAACTCCACATATTACCAGGAATATATTTTGTACCCAGCTTTCCAATATGAAATACCTTCCCTTTACACACCAGAGCCATCAAACAGTAGAACTGCAGCAAGCCAAAACAAGTAGATACATGTTAAAATCAACTGTTAATTTCCTGGAAAAAAATGGAACGAGAAACGGGAACATACCCTTCACGCATACTCAAAATCTCCTGATGTATCGTTCACAGAGTTTTGAGCTTCTGGACTTTTAAAAAAGTAGATTATCCAGACTTCAGCCTATAGCCCTCCTTGGTCTTTGGAAAGCTGTTCAAGACGAATGGGATAAAAACCATTTCCGCTACTGTAAAAAGCTTTATTATCTTAGAAATTCCGGTGCAGGAAAATAGTGAAGGATAAGGTTTGTCAAATGAAATATTTAAAACATTCAGTAATGTACACTGCGGAAAAAAAGACAGTTCTATATCATCAGTTCTACTCGGCCGATTGACGAAATTCAAGTTGCGTTTCTCATGTCTCGAAAGCGCGACTTATAATATATATTAGATTTATATATAGCATTGTTCTAACACAGGTTTTCTGACACAAAATCGAACTTTTTTTGAAATGACATGCCAAATTTGTCCATATTTCGATTTCACGTCTCAAATTATACCGAACTGCCAAAGTGAGTAAATATCGCACGAGTAGTTTTTAAAAAATTAATTCTCAAACTTTTAGCTCCTCAATGTTAAATGAATTTGGAATATATTTGCTGATATATCTTTATTTATTAAACTCATTTAATTCTTTCTTTCACATCTTGAAATTTATAGGTTTATTACAAATAAAACTCGCCCATTTTGTTTTTATTTATTTGTTAAAATTTGTATTTTTGAATAATTATTGTAAATATTCGAAAAATAATTTCAAATATAACCTATACGTTTTACGATCATCTTAAAGTAGATGTATTTATAAGCATATCTGGAAAAAATTAGATATTTTTATTCAAACTTTTCTAAGATATGCATGAATTTACATATTGGCGCGTTTTGAAATTTGACCTATTTGTTATAAGCGATAACAACTCCAAATGTGGTTTACGTACTTTAAAAAATACGCCAAGATAAAGTTTTGAATTTCTCCTTGAATTTTCAACGAAATTTTACAAAGTGTAATACTTAGGCATACTTTGAGCCGTAGAATCGAATGTGGAAAAAAACTGGCATGTCATTTCACAAAAAGTCTGATTTTGTGTCAAAATACCTATATTAGAACAATGTTATATATGAATCTAATATATATCCTAAGTCGCGCTTTTGAGACGTAATAAAAGCAATTTGAATTTCGTCAATCGGCTCATTAGAACTGAAGATATAGAATTGTCCTTTTTTTTGGCGCAGTCTAAGCTGTGTAATTGTTATGTAGTGGTTTTTGGTTAGTTTAGAATTATGGATTAATGTGTAGTTAATTGCAGTTATTTGTTAATTAATTATTGAGTGAGTAAATTATATGCATTAATTTATGCTTATTCTAAATTTTTCTTCACGAATTGTATTGCTTATGTTATTGAATCAATTATTCTTATGCGAGTTAAACAGAGTTCTCATTCTTACGTTACGCGTTCGACAGTATTAGCCTTCGGGAGAAGGAGACAATGGGAAATCGGTTGTTTCTGCGTAATATTTTAAATTTAAAAATACTTCCTTTTTATTCACATGGTTGAAATTTATACCTCTTAAAGAGAAAAAATTTACCCTTCTTATGAATCTACTTTCATGACTGTACGTCGCCCCGTTGGAGAATTATGCCCATTTAATTGCTAAAATTGTTGAATTTCGTGTCTAAAAATTTATTCTGCTATAAGCGTCGTTTCGGAGCACTTTTTCGTCAAGGTCATGTACTGCGTCCGCTTGCGTGGTACGGGTGTGGTAGGTTTGTCACATTCTTTTCCCTCACCCCTCCTTGTTGGCGAAGGGGGTGGCGAGGGTGGAATTTTTTTTGGTGTGAAGAAGGAAAAACTAAGTTTTCGCAGCACTGTTTTGTGTTTGGCGAGATTTGCATACTAATTCACCAAATTTGGTGATTTTCGGAAATTCTGGATTCGGGACGAATGAAATCGTCATGCAAGGCCATGTTCACTCTCTTTGCCTTGGATTCGCAGCTGAAAGAAGACGCTTCGATTTTTTTCCTTCCTCTGGAAGAGCTACTATGTTGACCCAGGGAGACCGGTAGAATTATGCCCATTTAATTGTCCGGGCTTCGTCCGGAAAAAGCGGCCTTCGGCTTGTTGCTTGCTCCCATTGAGGAAGAGATGAAGAATAAGAAGGAGATGTACTTCTATTGTTTTTCTTCGAATCTCAATGCATTTTCCACCAGAGCTTGACGTTCCTTGAATCCCGCTGAATTCGGCTTCGTCCAGATCTCTCACTTCGAAAACATCCATGCACTTATCATCATCCTACTAGGATGGGCCAGATTAACATCGATAGCTGGCAAGATTTACGTTCGACGGAGTGCCTTTTACTACTACATCAGCCTACTGGTTGTCTGGGAAAGAATTTCAGCAGATAAGTGCCTTCGTTTTTGTCCATAGTTGTAGCGTTTTGTAAAAGTAAATTAAGATTTAAAATTTCAATGATAACCGACACCTTTTGTTACAATGGGTAACGCTTAATTAAGCCTCAAAAGTTTTTTCCTTCGAGTGAGTTCAACCTAGTTTGTTCTGTTCCTCCTTTCACCAGAAATTTTAGTACGGCATTCAACCTTAATTCAGTGAACATGTATTTCTAAATAATAAGGATAAGTAAATTCACACAAATATTGGAAGAGATTTGATTAATTGAAGGAAAATTTCTAGCTATGATTTATTAAAGTAAGGAGTAATAATATGTATATTTAATTTCCAATTAAATTCTATTTAACTTTAGTCAAGGTTTTTCTGCTGGATCTTAAATCCAGGCTGTGTATTTAAGCAATTGTTGCACTAGTAATCTATTTAGGATTTTTAACCTTAACTTGGAATGTAATTAAAATTTATATATAATGGATTAAGACAGGATATTAAATTTGTAAACTTATCTAAATTTTACCTTTTTACTTTAAGTTGTTACTATTTTTGGTTGAGGATTAACTTTAACTTTTGCAAATTAAGGAACGATTAAAAATTTAAATTCTACTTTACCTTTAATTGAGTAATTGAATGTAGGGTTAAATGTAATCATTTTTCTCCAACGGGTCTACATGAGTATGTAATATTTTTCTAACTGCCTAAGGGATTTGCTAAATTTATGTATGTAATTTTTACCTGAGTAAATTAAGAAATTTCTTGAACTAAGTAATCTCTATCTATATTGGTAAAGACACCATGCTCGGTGATTCATTAAATTCCTGTGTATTTGTATGCTGGCCAGCAGAGTTTTGATAACTGCATATGAAATTTTAATATTAATTTTTACGGTGTAAATTTTGATTAATTCATCTCGGTGCATATTTGAAATTAACAATATATATATTATAATTCTAAATGCATTATTTTAAGTAGTCACTTAAACACTCCACAGATCTAAAAATTTAAGTTGAAAGATTGTCTTCCATTAATGCTGCAATAAATATCCTTGGTTATATATATATATTTGATTCAGAGTTTTTTCTTATGATGACTTGTGTGAATGATCTTAACACCAGTACTCCTGCTTGGTCTTAGGGGTTGTTCGGGTTAGTTATACACAACGCAATGAATTTTGGTTTTTGATATTATTGTAGGCTAATTATCGCAACAGTTAGTATTTAACATTTAGCATCTAACAACTGGTGCCTTGATATATTGTAACGTAACATAATCATGTTCAAACCAAAACGCTTAAGTTGGCTGTAGGAAATTTCATAAAGGGAAGAACATGTAAAAATATTTCTATATATCTAAATTTATATTTCTTCTGGTTTCTGAAAATAAATGGCTAAATATTTATTCTTGTTTTTAGTCATAGCTACATTTATTTTTCCCAATGCATTATATGAACTATCAGTCCCTGACTTATTTCATTCTTCATCAAAATTGCTGCATCATAGATCATCCTGCAGGGCGTGTCACGATCTGCCTGGCCTCTAGATAGATAGCAAACCGCCGATCGTCTGTGATCAGTGCAGACGAATGGAGCGTTGACGTCGAATTTGCATGCAAAAGTAACCTCGTGTGTACTACTAATAGCTTTTCCCTGTGATGGATTATGCAAATTCTCTCCTAATCCTTATCAGGCTGGGAGAGATAATTTAAACCAGAACATATCAAATCAAATAACTGGGGGGATTGAACATGCTGGAAACAAATCGAAGGATTGTAAGATAATCAACATTTAATATTATAAAATTGTTGATGGCCTGAAATAGAGATATATTTTAACAATACATGGGCATATTTGCTTCCGATATGCAAGATAGCGCTGAATTCACCATAGACAGAGAGGCATAATAATTTATTTCATGCATCTATACTTAATTATTACCATATGTACGTATGTCTTTACGTATACGGTGTTAAACATTTCCCTTTTCTGTAGCAGGTAACAGACTAGCCATATAAATGCCGATTTTTCGACCTGTATTCCGCATGAATGAATTCATATGGATTCGCCATAATAAGCTGTAAGCAGATACAAGAACCAAGGTTGAAATATACGAATCAGAGGATAAAGTTTAGAAAAGAAATTAAATATCTTTGTGTGATTGTGGACGATAAATTAAATTTTATTTCACATTTTAATATGGTTCATGAAAAATCAGAACATATTTTAAATTATTGCAGAAGGAATTTCCAAAGTGAAATTCTGTCTATGAAAAATGCCATAATAAGGTCAATCTACGAGACTGTAGTGATTCCTCGAATGGTACAGGCGCATGGGGTTGCGGGGCGGAGAAGCTGGTTAGACTTCGTATGAAACTGGACACGATGCAGAGAGCTTGGTTACTAATGCTTACGAGATGTCTCAGAACGACCTCTACTGAGGCTTTTTGTATCCTGGCTGGTGTGTCCCCTCTCTAAATTTTTTTTGTTTTTTTATTATGATAAATTTCGTTTAAAAACAGGAAATATTGATTTTAGATTATATGGAGATTCTATTGTAACACGGCTTGCTTTGGAAAAATTTGATTTAAATTTCATTCACCCAACTGAAAGAATTTTTATTCCGTATTATTTGGATGCTCCAAAAATAGGAGAAATTGACATTTATACAGACGGGTCAGGTCTGGGAGACGACACTGCTTTCGCATATGTTATATAATGCTACGAATTTCATATTTATTTGGTTATTTATTTAGAATTGTAATTAAAATATCTTTACATTTCCCGTGCAACGCAGACGATTTTTGAAGAGATAGCTACGTCGGAAAAAAAAAGAAAATAAAAATAAAAGAGCGCGTGCATTTAATGTTTAATAAATAAATATCTCGTAATTACTGTTACCATCCAGAAAAATCGAGACTGTTCTAGTGATAATTAAAAAAGCTTATAAAAGCCGAATTGAAACACCTCATCTTAGTTGGTGCAGTTGTTGTTGTAGTTGTAGCTGTAAAAAGCGAACTGCTGTTTGTTTACTGTAGCGATTTCGCTGTGAGATAGAATTATTTTATCTGTTTAGAGCCGAGTGTTTGCTAAACGTTTGAGATATTGTGATATTGTGTGAATACCTCTGAAGAAATACTTTAGCATTTTGATTTATTTCTTGTCGGAAGAATAAATTTTGTTAAATTTTCAACGACTTGTGCATTGAATATATAACGAACCCGTACGCACGTAATAATATTATTATGGAACAGAGATTGAGAATAGTAAATTTAAACTCAATATTTATAACTCAGTTTATCAAGCGGAAGTTATGGCTATTTTTTATTCATTGAAATGGATTAAGAAGAATATTAAAGGGAAGATGACATATATATTTATTCTGACAGTCTGACAGTTCTTCAAGCTCTCTCACGACCTGATCAAGACAATCCTTTAATAGTAGATGTTAGTATTATATAAAAAATTGAGAGAAGATAAAAATATTGTGTTTAATTGGGTGAAGGCACACGTTGCACATTTTGGAAATGAGAGGGCGAACGCACTGGCCAAGAAGGCAGTTACAGATGTTAATGCTCATGATGTTGATGTACAGTAATCAGCAAGGAAAGCTGCTACTATAATGAAAAATTATATTTATGATGAATGGAAAAGGTCTGATCGAAAGAAAGGTTATATTAAATTTGTTAAACTTCAAAGAAGTTTATGTTATTCAGAAGCTGACGTTAAGCAAATCATTACAGGTCATGGCCATTTTCCTGTCTATTTTAAATGGTTTGAATTACAAGAGCTTGACCTCTGTGATATCTGTAAAGAACCGGGCCCTACGCAGCATTATGTGGAAACATGCAAATATTTTACTCATATCAAAAATGACTTTAAGAAAAATGATGTTTTTAATATAGTATATGATATTTTAAATGATTTTAAAAGACGGAAAACATTTGACAGGAAACTGATGGAGAAGATTAATCATGATCAGCTTGAAGTAGGAACCTTGATTTGAATTTTGTGTTTTAATTATGTTCTTCGCATCTTTTGTTCTTGTTGTTGGAGTTGTTGTTTCTAGTTTACTCCAGCGCAGCCCGCAAAAGGCCATAGGGCGACGTGAAGTCTGCCAAGAGGGTCGGGCTGCGTCCCTCACTTCATATCTCATGTCATGCTAAAGCTGCTAACTACATCCGATTTTATGCCTACCTTCGTGTACATTTACAGAATTTCATGCTTTTTTTATAAAATTACAGCCGTGGTTTTATATATTTTTAAATCGATTTAGGAGCAGTTTAAATTAGTGGTTAAAATATAAAAATATAAAAACAGTTTGAAAAAAGTATATTTTAAAGAAGCGGCTACGCGGCCAGCCTTCGTCTGGCTTTTAAATGTACCGTCAAAATACTTAAAAGAACATTAAATATTAAAATTTAAAACTGCGCAGAATTTTACTACGCAGAACAACTGTCTGAAAAAAAAATATGAAATTTTTCATATTTTGAATTACGTTCAAAGGGCATTTCTTTAACGTTTTGCGTGTTACCTTTATTTATTAAATATCATACTCTTCGCACTTAAACCATCAAATTCAGTTCAACAGCAATATAGCAAAATAATTTTAAAATGAGTATAGCTTTAGAATTTCTGATACACAGTTCCGCGCGCTTTAGAGAAAAAGGTTTTTATCTTCTCGTAGAGTGTTGCCATTGCTCGACTTTAAATCGTTTGAGTTTGTTCATCGAAAATTCGTTTAAGTTTTACAAAATATGAAACAGATAATAAAACAAATTCCAAATTCGGGCTTGCAGATGCGTACATTCGGGTGGAAACGTACGTTATTCAAAACTGGATGGCTCTAGGTAGCGTTGTTTTATCACATTTCGAGAAATATAAATACATTTATGTAGATTCTTCGTTATTAATTTCTTTAAATATAATAAAGGGCTGCAGTATTTGTTGGCAACAGTTTGTAAAGTGATTCAGACTTTTAAAGTTTCCAGCGCAAAATCGCAAAGAGAAAACAATAGTCTTTCAGGGACAAAGCTTCATGGACTAAAAAAATTAACATGGGATGCAGGATACAAAAGAAGGCGTTGCTGTAAATCTGGTTAAGCAATCAAAAACCTCCCTATCCCATTCTCCTTCATCTGAATACCTGCGAACTAAAATTAGCATTCTGGTCGGAAAGCGGAAAGATGAAGTGAGAGTAAAGACGCGTTAACATAAAACAACAAGTTAGATAAAATAAATAAATACTCTACAGAGAACAATTCTTGAGTACCTCATGTAAGTTCCGTTTGTACCGGCACTCCGTATAGAAAACGCACATCGAGGAGTTCCGTATTCGTATAGGGATGCATATTTTTCAAACTCCTGGGTGGGAAATCAAGACTTATGTCTGTAAAACGTTTCTATCTTCAGCTGAAAAATGTTTTGTAGCACTTCGCCGACCCAAGTATGCAAACACATTCCATAACTAAATTTGCCAGTTTTGGATCTCATTAGTTACTGTACAAATTGTTCGATATTTTTGAATCGCCCTGTATATGTACATGCAATTTATTCTACTTGTTAAACACATTTTATTAATGTCTTATCTTTGGGCAATTAGTTTTATTTTTCTGTTTAGATTTAAACCTTCTTATCTCAGATATCAATAACTATAATTGTTATATGATTAGATTATATCTTACATTTTGAATCAGTGACAAATTACAATTAGGTTTCCGAATTCGGTAAAATACATGAGTGTTGTTTTTAAACTTCCTTTGTTCACAATCGCAATAGTATTTACCATCTCAGCTAAAATATCCTTAGAGGTTTTGGGCAGTAGTTCTTTATTAAAATGATCAGAACAATAGAAAAAGTATTGGATACTTTTTAGCAAAATCACGTCTTTATGACAAAGAAAAGTTATTGCAATACTGATCATACTTTTACGAGAAACATTCAAAGAGAGCATCCGTTTCAATATTTGTTATTTTTCTGCTTCAAGATGTAATGTACGTTGCATGTTCTTTCTGTACAAATTAGTTTTGTGATGAATGTTTTAATGATGAACGATATTTAACAATATTATTTGCAAAATTACTTTTGTGAATATTTTGTTAGCTAATAATAATTGCTTTCATTTTTCTGCATTTCCTCTTGCGTCTGTTAGTAACATATAAATATAACTTATTAACAGTTTCCTTTACATGCCGTCTGTTATTTAGACGTACAATGAAAGACGCTTCGACATTTTTCTTAGAATCATTTCCTGTCAGGCGGCATTATTTGTTCTGCAAGATATGTAGCTTTCCAGACATCCGGATGTTGAAGATCTCTTCTTCCGGCTGATAGTATTTACTTTAGGCACTTACAACTTCTATATTTTCTTTCACGTCAGGTTTAATGAATTTTCTGCTATAGCAAACTTAATCTACTATGTGCTTATATTTTTATCGTTTCTCGTGGACTATTTCTCTAAATGTTTTACAGCACATTTTCTGCGGTCTCCTTTTCCTTTTTGATTTGTGAACCGAAATATTGAAATCATAATGCTAAAAAAATAATAATAAGCCCAAAGTGGCAGTAGCTCAGATGCGGTATTAATCTCAAAACGGCATTTTGTAGCATTTCACTATAAATGGCAAATCACTTTTTAAATTCTTCCCACCAAATTGCCACCACTAAATTATATTTAAAAGAACTTAAATTTTGAGAAATTGGCCATGAATGTATGTATGTTTCTCGCATTGTGAAAAACGACGGTACCTAGAGCTGCAAAATTTTCAATTACGTAATCCTCCGTCCCGCACATGGGCACCTGGAAGCCCGAATTTTGAATTTCAAATTTGTTTTATGATCTATTTCATAAACAAATCATGAACAATAATAAAACAAAATCCAAATTTGGGCTTCCAAATACCCATAGTCGGGTGGAAACGTACGTTATTCAAAACTGGATGGCTCTAGGTACCGTTGTTTCATCACATTGTGAGAAATATGCATACATTTATGCAGATTCTTCATTATTTAATTTATTTAAATATAATACAGGGCGATAATGTTTGGTGGCAACAATTAGAAGAGTGAATCAACGCAAAATGCCAAAACGAAAACAATAGTCCTTCAGGGACAAAGCACCTTTGGACTAAAAACACAAATGTCAATAAAAATGTGTTATTTACAAAAATAATCACAATGAAATAAGCAATATCCCTTAGTGCAAATAGTAATTATCCTAATAAATAATCAATTATCTAACTTCCCATTGCCTTCTCTCGACAAACGTTCAGTATCCAAGATAAACATTAAATTTAAAAACTGCACAGAATTATCGCCCTCATTTTTCCGAGTGGCAATAGTGCTGATATTAGCAGCAATGGCAACAGTGCTATATCAGCAACAATGGCTGCGTGCCTTTGTTGCTTATATAATGAGAGAATTATCGATTTGGCGCAATTTCATCAAAAAATAAAAAACAATCTCATTCGAATTTTGAAAACATCGCTTCAAGGTGCCCTGGCTCTTGTCTAGATGCACCTATGTACCAAATTTTGTAGCCCTGGGTTATTAGCTTACGCGCAGCACGAACGAAAGACACACACAGACAGACAGACTCTTCGTTTTATATATGTTCGATCTGATAACCTTTTGTTTTTCGAACCATGAGTCGACATCGTGATTTCCATGGCTTTTCAAATGGCTTTCGAATTTGTCATTTTCGGAGTGCTAAGAGGTTTCAAACACCACTTTCGGTCCGTGGACCACAGTCTGTAAAATGCTTCTTTAAATCTATTACATGTCTGTAGAATGACTAAGACAATCGTTCCTATTCGAGCTTTTAATATAATTAATTACGAACAAAATGCCAGGAGTCTACAACCATGAATTGTACATTTTGAATAAATTTACACGATTCGCGTATCGCTTAATTTGAGAAATACATTTATAGATAAACCATTCATTGAAAGATTATTATATTGTTCGCAAAGCGAGGAATATCCATAAATAAATCATTAGCCAGACCATCACTGAAACAGAAATTACACAACCTTACTGAAAAATTTATGCTTCACAAGCGGAGAAATGTTAATCACCACGCACATCATCTTAGTACACTAATGAATAATTCTTATCTTTTCCACTGATACATCTATCGTTTGCTGTAGCTTGATTTATTTCCCGTGATGCCTTCTACACCTATCATCGTCTACGATAATGGAAAGAAGCAACAGCGACGGTATAAAACTTCTTCTTAACCCAAAGTTCTCCTGAAGCAAACGCTCATTCCTTTGAAAATATGAGAAAAATGCATGAAAGAACTCGAGCCCCGAAATAACTTTCAAGTTTTCTCGTAAAATGCATTATGCATGACAAAGAGCAAAAGAAGTTTCGTAACAGGTGACGCATTCCTTGGAAATTTGTGCCATGGTAATCCATTGAAGATCCTTTAAAGTATTTTCACTCTTGCAATTTTTTTTGGTAAAGAAACTCTTCTGACTTTAATTGTTGCTGGAAATTTCAATAGCGTAAATATTTAATGAGGTTTATACTTGGGATGTAATGGCTTATTAGAATTTTAAATTGAGTGTTTTGATAGGGTAATTTTAAAAAGTCCTTGTGTTACATTTTAGATAGTGTATCTATAGCACAGCGAATGAAAATCGCTCTGGTTTAGAAGTTAATTGATCTCAAGCGTGTGCAAATTGAAGTTTTCTTTTTTTTTGTCTGTTCTTTACATGAATTTTTTGGAAAAGTTTACGAATATTCATTTACATACATTAATGATAGTTTTGAATAGCGCATCACGCTAATGTTGACGCATTACTCAAACTACTTTATTAAAAATACTTTAAATTTGTAGCTTGTTTCTGATTAACAAAAATCAAGAGTTAAAATTTTGCCATTTTTACAGTAATAAAATTATTTTAGTAAGGAGGTTAATAGAAATTATTAAAAGCAAACTTATGGGCTCGAGTAGCTTGCGATATGATAATGATTACCAGTATTTATCTACAAGTTTTTAGAAATTAAAATGGAGACGTCATTATCATTTAAATTATTACTAGTGATATATTGAGTTTATAAACAATATTTCTGGATACGTTCATATAAAAGGAAAGAAAATGAAACCTCATATCTACTAAGCTATCAAAGAAATAGGTATCAAAGCTGAAGTTTTAATCCTTTCATTTTTCTTCGTTTTAGGAATCAGCCTTTCATTTTCTTCTTGACCAATCAGATTGTTTTATTTTTTCAATTGAAGCCAAAGCTGGGTTAGGGCTGCCGGAAAATGGCATGGAAAGGCAAGGTTACCAGATTTGGCGCAAAACCGTCCATTTGGCGATATTTGGCAACAAAATTGGTGATATGCCAAAGACGGAGCGAAAAATTTTAGAACGCATTCTTAGCGGTTTTTTCTAGAATATTCTCGAAAGCATGTTAAAGCTATATATACGCTGCTTGTCCTGGGGCAGAGTAGTAGTATAGTTGAGTGTCATGATTTCAGAGATTAACTTGAGAGTGATCGGCCGAGTCGGGAGCTGTACTTAGGGCTTTGCCACAAAGCTGGCTTCACCGATATAGCCTGAAGACTGTGTTGCTGAGTGTTTCAGAGTGTTTTTCGTAGTTTTTAGACGAGTGTAAAAGTTTCTGTCGAATGTCCTGTGTAATAATTCTTAATGGCGAATAAACTGTGCTTTGATTCTTTATCAAGTGTTATCATCAAATGCTCCAAATCCACGAACCCGTGGAGCAGAACAGTATAAAATTCTTGAGAACATTGTAAATTTGTAGAGCAACGATTAGTATATAACGATTAGGATGTAAAACAACGATTATAAAAGATTAAGAGGTAAAGTTAAAAGTAAAGAAGATAAAGTTGGTCTATAAAATTTTCTACCTTCTTTCTGCATTTGGAGATAATTCTGTGTCTTATTTACCTTAGAGACTAGGTGATAATGATTTAAAAACAAGATGCATTTGTGGTGACAGGTGACAGAGAATGGGTGAACCTAGCGTCTACCAGAAGTAAGAAGGTGCATGACCCTCATCCTACAATATCCAGCGTTTATCGAGGAATTTAAGGAGTTGGGTGAGAAACTTGCCCTTACAAGGGCTAGGTGGCTGTACAATGGCTACAGATTTGGGAACAGAGGGTGTAGGAAACATATTACAATGCAAGTGCATATAGCAAAGAACTTAAAGTATAGAAGTAATACAATGAATAAATAATGCACTATAAAACACATGAGTAATAAATACGTAATAAAATAAATAAGTAGTGGAATGAAAAAGGGGCAGCTCAGCAAGAGAAGGTCTTATATGACCTGGCATGTGTCCTGCCCTAGGCTGCAATCGTGATAATAGTCTGGCACATGCACAGTGACACATAAATGTAATGAAGCACTGAAGCACTGACGTAGGTCGGTGAGTGGCGTTGGTGAGAGGGCATTGGTAGACGTAGTGGTCTGGAGAGCTTTCTGCTCCGCAAACGCAGGTTGCAGTTTCGGAAATGTCGAAGTGAAGGAAATAAACAGGAAACGGTCCGTGACAAAGTTTGTTATTTGTGGGAAGGACACGTGTCAAGACAACACGTTCTAATTTCAAAAATCTAGTAGTCACTTTAACCGCATGTTGGAACCGTGCAGGAACTTGATCTATCAGCGTACCATTGTCCCCTCTCAAACAGTGTACTAAATAGTAGATATAATTCTTAATACCACATCTCGGTAGTAATGCTGGAGCCTGAGTCTAGAGTTACAGAGCTAAATCCGATCAAATGTGCAACACCACTAAACGAGATGTATCCTTGTTTTGGCGGACCATAAGCAGGTTGCTCTCCTTCATCAACTTCAACTTAAGTTTCTCAGTGATGGAAAGTCATTGTGTTTCTATTCTTTATGATAACAAAACTAAGGCATAGCGTAAGAGAAAGACTTCCGTACGTTGACAAACAAATAATGCCAATAGTTTACGCTTTCTCACCATGCAACATCGACACTATCGACATCTATGTGGATGGTTTGGTCACGTTCGTGCAGACGTTAATCACAATGGTACAGTATACTCTATATATATCTCTCAATTCTTGTAAAATATATGAATCTACTGCAATGCACAGCTGTATTCCGTCCTAAATGAAGCTAGTGTTCAAAATCAAAATTTCCACCCAAAACGTTCATTAAGGAAACACTTTTATGGTAATTATCCAAACTCCAAATGCATTTTTAGTAATTCGGTATTACTGAGCTCGATTTAAAGTTATAGGTTATCTAAGTACAAAATGTTATTTGAAACAACATCAGAATTTACGTTTATAGGAGGAATTTTCACAGGAGTTTGGAGACATTTCTACTTTGAATAAATATAAAAGAGAATATAATCAAACATTGGAAGGGAAGTCACTAATTATTGTATTTTTTCTAAACTTTAATCATATATAATCGTAACTTAAAAAGTACAGAAAACATTTTCAGAGATATTACATCAGTGCCATAGATAATAAATGAAAGAAATGTTTTCTTCAGCATTTTTATTTAATATATTATTAACCTGCTAAATAAAATGAAGAAAACATTTATTTATTTATTATTTATTACTTTCATAATTCTGAATTCAAAATTAATCATAAATTCGTTTTATCTTCGTGATATATATTTATATATATGAAAATTTCCTAGAGATGACTTGAAGACTTGAAGGCAGCAGTATTTTAGGATGAGTGGTCGAGAAGACGCAAATTACTTTTTAGTCATAACCGAGGTGGTTACAGAAGTTGTACAATACAGATAGGATGCGTAACGGACGAATGGAATTTGCAGAAGAAAAGTAGATGTAGATTCACCACATAATTTTATTCCTTGGTAAATAATTTCTTGGGAGATATATTCTTGGCCTACATATCACTATGGATACGACTAACACCTCAAATTGCATGTACAATTTGGGTTGTTTGTGCACATTTCGAGGTAATGGATTAAGTAGTGAAATACTCAGCTCGAGTTTGCGCAGAAAGAGGAAGACGGGAAAATTGGGTGCATATTCAAAAACTTTTGACTGCAATTAGACAAAAGCTGACTTCGTTGCAGGTAGCATGATGTGGATTAGATTTCAAGTGATGCAGTTTAGATTCCAGGAAGAAAACGTAGCCAAATTAAAAGAGGGAATTAAAAGGATTATTGGTAAAATAACGTTAATAACTTTGCGTTTCACATTTTCTATCTTTATATCTATATCTATATCTATATATATATATATAGATAGATAGATATATTTATCTATATATATATATGTGTGCACACACACATATATATATACAGCCATTACATTATGACCACTTTCCGTCTATAACAATGGGCTCGCCCAGGAACAAAACCACTGCGCATGCGCGGCTGATGTTGGAGGACGTAAAGCGGCTATGTATTGTCTTTCCAAACATAGAGGGATTAGCGATATAAATGGGAAATGCAGACTTCGATAAAGGCCAAGTTCTAATGGCTCAGCGATTGGGAACATCAATATCAGAAATGACACAATTAGTGGGCAGTTCATATGCAGTTGTTGTGAGCATATATCGATGGCGTCGGCCAACAGTGTGTCGTCGACGACTCATTGGTTCCAGAGAAGAGCGGAGATTGATAAGCTGTTCGCCGTGACCGAAGAGCTACAACAGCCGAAGTCACAACTAGGTACAACAATGACGACCCGGACAGTGTTTCTTAAGAACATTGCAGGGATTAAATATGAGACAAAAAAAACACCTTTTTATCTTTTGGTACATGCTACAGTCATGAGAGTGAAGATGCGGAAAAAAAAGTTTTTTCCCAATCTATATATATAAAGGAGAAACTTTGCTTGTTTGCCCTCTAATAACTCCGTCGTTACTATAGCTATCGTCACCAAACTTTCTACAGTTCTTCCCTGGGTCCTGGAAAAGGTCGAAGGCCGCTTTTTTGTAAAACAAAGTAGCTAAAATCAGAGATATTAATTTAAAACTCGGAAAAAAGATTATTTTCACCCTCATTTTTCCGAGTGGCAACAGTCTCGCAAGCTGGAGAAGAAAATCTGCATTATTTCGAACGTTGTTGCCACTGCTCGCTTTTAAATCGCGGAGTTTGTTAATAATAAACTTCTGAGTTTTATAATGAAGTAAAAACGGCATTGCCAAACATTAAGTACATATTAAGTACATATTCCCAATTCCAAAAATTCGTGGGAAGCCATTTCGATTATTCCCATCTTCGTACTACTTTAATCAACCGAGATATTAATTAACAACTCTGAAAGCGCTGATTTTCGCATTCATTTTTCCGAGTGGCATCAGTCTGACACTTTGGATATAAAAAGGTTTATTTCGAAAAGTATTGCTACTGCTCGCTTTTCAAGTCCTAGAGTTTATTAATCAAAAATTTGTAAGTTTTACAAAATCTATACATAAAAGGAAGAATGTCTGTGTGTTTGTTTGTTTGTTCGCTTTATTGATTTCTAATCGATTATGATCAATGTTTTGCCACATTTAATCGAATAAAATTGAATATAAGTGAAATATTGGATGGAACTTGAGCTTTTACGACCATTTGATTAGAAAGGCGAAAATCATTAAAAACTGTGTACCGTTGTTTTTGATATAAAGAGAGAATTAGTTTATTTTTCTACAGAAATGTTTTATATGGGTTCTATATCGCATCAGACTGAAACATGTATGATTATGAATCGTATTTTTGGCATTGTTATTAGAGGAGTATTACAGCACTATTATTCTGTCTGTTGTTAGATGTATTACTGTCAACCTAACTTAACTGGCATCGGGTACTTCCGATAGTATATTATAAATTCAACTTTTCATTTACAGTTTTCCTGAAATCTGAATTTCTTCAAAAAGGATTTATTCCACCACGTTTCAGAATACAAAAACTATTACACTAACGTGTGTGAGAATAAATTACAGTCAATTTTGCATAATAAAACTTGGAAATGTCAGAAACTGACGCTCCAAACGATATACTGGCAAGAGAGATTTCTACCTATGTTTTATACGCAGAAGTCTTAAAGAGATTTTGTACCTGCGTTGCACTTGAGCTTCGTTCTCTTTCAGCAATGTTACCTACTTTTTTGGAATCTATTCCTGATTATACTGTCTAATAGGTGAGCCTGATGGTATTTAAAACTTATAAATGGATCTCCTGTAAATTCGTTTTTCAACATTTCAATTTAAATGTTTACGAAGACTGTTTATTTTCATTTGTGTTCTATTTAAGTGAAGCAAATTCTCTATCTTATTCAACAAAGATTCCATTGTTAATTTAACTTATGATTCTTTTAAAGAAAGTGTACGTAAAGCCTTAAAAAGTGTGTAAAGTGTTTAGAGTGTACGTAAAGCCTTAAAAATTGCCTTAATAATATATTGCCTTAATAATTTCAATAAAATAAATAAAGGAGAGTGTACGTAAAGCCTTAACTGTGTTAAATGCACGTCTTATCACTTATTGTTAAAAGAAAGACGTACCTTTAATTTTCCTGAAATCTAAATGTCTCAAAAAAGGGCTTTATTCCACTCTATTTCAGAATAAAGATACGGAATAATTTTAGAATAAATACTACAGTGGCATATTAAGAAATATGCCATTTTCATCAACATTACTGCAGTATTCATCTGAATGCTTTTTAGGAATCACCTTTAACCTCAAAGCAAGATCCACAAGTACGTGTTCAAAGGAGCATAACTGCACATCAACTGTCTGCTTAATTTCAATACCAGTTCATATTTTATAAAGACTGGAATGAATAAAAACATAACTTCTAAGAACTCATTATAAGAGACATTTTCAATAAAAATTGCCTTAATAATATTATTGCCTTAATTATATATTGCCTTAATAATTTCAATAAAATAAATCTTTCTGTTATATCTCAAACTAGAAACAAACATTTTACAAGGATTCATCTTCCAGTACACTCCACAAATATATATTTTTTTATTATTTGACAAGTTCTCTGAAAATTGTTCTAAAAGAAATGTTAGCTATTAACAGAACCATTACTTACAACGAAATTTTATCTGCCAGAGCCAATACTTTAATGACAGTAGGAAAAACTGTCAATAATATCATATAATGAAAATGTTTGGTACTTCCAACGGATAACAGCTGACAATATAAAGAAAATAAAGAGCTTCCAATCTCATAAGCACTTAGTCACCTTTGTTATATTTTAAACATAAAATTCCTTTAATCTTTAAGAATATCTTTAATGGTATCTTGTCTTCTTTCCGTGTTTAAAACTGCAGCAAATATCGTCCATGTACATTTTCCGTAGTATCTACCTTAAATATTTTTATCATTTTTTTTGGTTACAAAACCTAATTTTACTCTCTTAAATAGTTAATTACTTAAGCCAACTTAGATTTCAAATTGTACATATGAATATAGGAAACTAGTCAGAAATTTGAGTGAGGGAAATCTAAGATCTTGCTTGAGCTCTTCTGTTGTAGAGACATTAGGTTATTTAGAAGCAGGAGACATGAAAAATGAGCAAGGCCCTCGACCACTCACGAAGGCATGCCAAGGAGGAAGGAGAAATACCTTATATACTCCCCCTTTTAAAGGGCGACTGGCGATTATGGGACCCAATCGCCAACTCCTGGTGGTGGATAATCATCATCCACCACCCTTTAGTTCGGGCACCACTGTAGAGACATTAGGTATTTTTTTTAACAGCACGAGTGATGAAAACTGAGCAATGCCCTCACCACAACTCAAACTAAGGACCTCGCGAATACGCGCCGAGAGTGTTGACTAGTACATTACGAAGGCATGAAGGCATGAAATGAAGACGGGAGAAATGCCATGTACAGTAATCTAAGTTAGTTATTTACTATTCTTGCTATGTTTGTTTTATAGTTATAACAAGGCAACTTTTTAGGCAGCGAAACTTTAACTCTTAAAACCTACAGATAATTAAAACCATCTATTAGAGCTGTGTTCAGCTTACATTTGTAGGGCGTCCTAGAATTACTATGCCAGTGCATTCTATGGCTGAAAATAAGCAAAATGTGTTTTGAACTTAAGAACACGAACTTAACGTGAAGGAATTTATGACAAAAGAATCGTAGCTTACAAGTTACAGGGGACTAGTTAAGTATGTATTCTGTTGCGAAATCGGTATCTCTTAAATCTTTGAGCTTTTTTTTTTCAGTGTGAAATTTAATTCCAGTACGAGTTGTTGTCACACAAATCTGCAGCTCATAAGGAGAGGGCAGCTAGTTTTCGTATTAGTTTGTGTTTGTTTTTCAATGTCTTGTAGCTTGTAAACTATAAGCTGACTTCTATGTTTTTATATATCATTGTTTGATGAATCTGCTCTCGGAATGAAATGTTAATATTGACGACTTTATTCTTGGCCACCCTCTATAATATGAATCAGAATTTTGTTAATTTAGGAAAACAAAACTTTAATAAATCTATACAAGCATTATTTGTTTAAGTTATTAATTAGAGTTTCTCTGATTCAATTACAGTAAAGTTAAATTCTACTAATTCACAAGGGTAAATCGTTGCATTAAATCCACTACCATTAAATATTCGAAATGGTGTGTATCAAAAGCCAGGATGCTAAAAGAGAACTAGCATATACCAGTTCCCTAACATTTCCTCAATATGAGTACGTTCTTCTTCAATCTGATTTGTTTAGTTATGAATTTACACACCTATGAGTAAAAGAATAACGTCAAGGACAAATAATAGATAAAAGAAATTAATGTAAGTTTTCAGCTTGATAAAATAATGTTAAACTCCAGCAAGGTATTCGGCAATAGCTCCATATCATAAATATGTAAGAAATTTGAAAGCAAGTGAAATGCCATAGTCATAGCAAATCATAGCATGAATTAAATAGAGTAAATTTATACCCCTAGTATTCACAGTTCTAAGTACATTGAACATCTCGAAGGCTCTTAGGTCACGTACCACGACGCTAAAAACATTATTCAAAATCGATTGGAGAGAATCTGCCAGAGAAATAAAAGAAACTGGCCTAGAACAATGATCGATAAAAGAAATAAAGCAGAATGATACCAATTCATTTATATGAATTTACTGCCTGCGACTTAAGTCTAATGATCAGGAAAAAGATAAACTTCCCAATCCTTTTGGGATCACATTAAAAAAGGAAATTATTAATCGGTAACTTTCCGATATGAACTAAATATTTCAATCTGTTTTCTAATATTACACAATTTTTCACAAACGCCTGGCTTTTAGCACTTAAGCCTCCAACCTTGCAGTAATCTAGATGACAACATAAAGGCAAAGCAAGTATTCAGACGTTCGTTAGTGTAGTCCGTGGGTTGTCTCGAATCATGAAGAGAACACACTAGAATATTTCTGAATTTAAAGTAAAACAGATGTGCTCTGAGGCCATTATATCCACATAAAAAAAGGAAACCTGGCTATAATGTAGCACGAAAAGTATCTGAAATAAATAATATTTCTTTTGTCCAGAAGACATCGCAATGCTTATCCCATACTTTTCATAACACATTTACATCATTGATCTTGCTAAGTCTATGTTAATCTGTCCAGCAGAATAACTGATCATTAGATTTCTGAGTTTCTGGAAAACTGTCTTTTTGTCCTTGCCAGGAAATCCGCAATCTTCTTTTACTCTAATCTACAATGAGCTGCCACTCTTTGTAAAGAATTCGAATCAGCAAAAAAACAAAACAAAAAACAAGATATCGGTATTCGTGAATAGGATTCAAGTTGG
This sequence comes from Stegodyphus mimosarum, assembly GCA_000611955.2. Classification (NCBI taxonomy): domain Eukaryota; kingdom Metazoa; phylum Arthropoda; class Arachnida; order Araneae; family Eresidae; genus Stegodyphus; species Stegodyphus mimosarum. The sequence goes on along the minus strand of KK119513.1, from coordinate 362,744 downwards.
AAGTTCTGTTTCTGGCAAGAATCCAAAAGACAGGTCTAGTGTCCGCAGATGATGGCCTTGGAGAAGGAGGCTTATTCACAGCACAATGGTGAATTTGAAACTGTTTATGTGTTTAATACCATATGAATTACTTCTAGTTTCTTTAAAAAGGATATTGGTGTTAGCATCGAATGCTTTATATAAATAAAGGTACTTGTTGTGTACACCATTTCCATAGTCCAGCTAAAAATCCATATCTTCCAACAACACCAAGACATTTTGCAATAAGGTAACTGTCCTGAGTGAATCACAAATGGCTGTAAGGAAGGTTCCCGGAATTTTCGAAGTTGGAATTTTCTTACTAGCAATTAAAATGATGTCTTCAAAGCTTTTGCAGTAAGTCTTTTGTATGTTTGCGAATTCGCGTTCCAGTAAGGTTACGTTAGCGGCAACTGCACGGCAAAATGAGAGCAGTCTTAGCTGCTTCGTTAATCATACGAAAAGCTTAGTTTTCCATGTTTCCAATTTTGGCAAAAACTATGATAAGAATGTCATTGCTGTAATCCAAAAGAAACGTATTGTATATCGTATAAGTAACAATAAATGTGTACCTGTTATTCCCCTTAACAATCAGTCAACCATTTCAAAACTACCAATTTCCTTTACACGTTCTTCCTAAGTATGCTCATTCCATCATTAGACAGAACATATAATATAACACAATTAGGAGGGCATATGACTGGAAAAGAATATTAAAATCACGGAATAAAGGACGACGGATAAAAATTTCTGTTTTTAATGCACATATATTGGCAACATGTTTTGTGCAGATTTAAAATCATATTGCATAAACAGCACCCGTGATCAGAAGTTTAATAAGTGCTTTTTTTTAACAATATATTGAACTGCATACCAGTAAGACATTATTTCATACTATATTTCGTATATTGTTACATATTCCATATAAAAATATCACAACTCAAGCTTGAAAGAAATTTGAAGATTTTATAAAATTGACATCTATTCTACCTTCTTGATATCTTCATATCTATGTAGTTTCTAGTTTTGGATTCAAAAGAAAATGTCAAAGTTAAATAAGAATCCATTAGCGAAACCAGACTGAAATCTATATTGTCACAAAAGAACGTGTACCAAATTAAAATCCTTGGTTCTCTTCATTCCACAGAAATGAAGTCATAGAAGTACCACAGAAGAATACATGAAAGTCAATATAATTCCGAATCAACTGCGACTAAATTTATAAGAATGCGCATATGTAGAATTATGAAACAATGTTCAAACCAGAAATATTTTTCGTAGTGGATATAAGCCATAAAAGAAAAGAAGATACAAGGACAATTCCGGCTGACTAGTACCTTCCACCACATTAAAGAAGTACTGAACCGGAGAAAGAGAGATGCAGTAAATTTATCGTCTGGATATTCAGCTTTCAAGAATTCATATTTCGTAATATCTCTGCAACGTCAAACAACTGTTGATACCAAACGTAACTGCTTTATGCCAACACTTCAAATTCCGGGCGCCAGTTCTTCATTTTCTCTTCCCTCTTTTTCCACGGATGGTTAAAAATCATCCGTACACTGCGAAAAAAAATGTTCCTGTTCTACTACGCCGGTAGACGTAATTCAAATTGCGTTTTTGATGTCTCGAAAGAGCGAATTAGGATATATATTGCATTTATATATGGCATTGCTCTAGCATAGGTATTTTGACACAAAATCGGACTTTTCTGAAATAACATACCAGTATTTTTCCACATTTTGATTCTACGATTCTAGTCATGCTTAGATATTAAATTTTAAAATTTTTGGTGAGAAATGTAAAGAGAAATAAAATTTATCTTGCCGTATTTTTTTCAGTTTGAGCCAAGAATAGTTCATTCGGCGACCTTCTTAATTTATAGCAACGTATTTTTCCTTTCCTTTTTTTCATTGTCCAAGAGCGGAAAAGAAAGTCATCGTTAATACTTTCAAACAGTTTTACCAAAGTGCACAAACCACATTTTCGTTATCATCGCTGACACTAAATACGCCATATTTCAAAATGTAACTTCACGTATATGTTACGAAATTTTGAATAAAAAACTCTAATTCTTTGCAGCTATGCTTAGAAATACATATACTTTAAGATGATGGCAAAAATGTTATTAGGTTTTGATTCAAACATTTTTTCCTTCGAAAAATTTATAAAAATTATTTAAAAAATAAATCATAAAATACGCGAGAATTTAATTTGGAATGAACCTAAATTTCGAAATATGAAAGGAAGAATCAAATAAGTTTAATAAAAAGAGATTTTCATAAATATACATCAAATTCAATTAACATTGTGGAGCTAAAATTTTGAGAGCTAATGTTTTGAAAACTACTCGTGCGATTTTTACAAAACTTTGCAGTCTGGCATAATTTCAGTTGCAGAATTGAAATATAGAAAAAAATTGGCATACCATTTCAGAAGAATCCGGTTTTATGCCAAAATACCTATATTATAACAATGCTATATATAAATCTAATACGTATCCTAATTAGCGCTTTCCAGGCATGAAACACGCAAGTTGAATTTCGTCAATCAGCCCAGTAGAACGGGAGATATAGATCTGTCCCTTTTTTTTTCTTGCTCAGTGTACATACTTCGATTCATTGAACTTGCGCATTTATACTTCTGCCCATACGGACAACTTTTATGCTAAGATCAAGCCGTCATCAATTTCATGTGACTATTACTTGCAATTATATTAGACATTTTTGGAATTGCTTAAATTTTTAAATCATATTGTAGTGTATATATCTTCCATCATATCTAATGAAAAGCTGTAGAAGCAGATTTTATTTCAGTACTCTTATGTTTTAGAAATAAAATATTTTCATTTCAGTTTGTATGAACTTTGTTTTCATTTCTAATTATTCTTTTTTCAGAGCAAATCAGAACTCAAAAACATGATTTTCGCTGTTCGACGTACAGGAATGGATATTCTAATATTAAGCAAGACGATATACACTCGAAGATAGTTACATAGTTATGTGGTCACTTAAGACGGGGATTACTTAAACTATAAAATTTACAAGTTATCACAGATGGTCTTGTAGGTTTTTGATGTCTCGCCTTGCAGAACTTAGCCACATTTGATATTGGTTTCGCATGCCTATCTTTTCCAACTTTCTACAATTAAAATATAGTTGACCATATGTTACCTTTTTGCAATGTACTTGTAAAATCTGTTTCTTCTATTCCACATAAACTAAATTGGATTCTACAATGGACCTTGCGAATTCTCGCATAAGCGTAAATGAATTACCACACAGAAGAAGGATGAAAAGTAATCTTTTACTAATTCAAAGTTTAACATAAAGGGACGATCTTCGTGCGTTACAAAAAACACCGTCAATTTGCGTTGAAACTTAAACTTGGAATATAAATCAATTCAAATCTAAATCAGAATAGTGCTGGATTAGCACATTAAGTTACGTCTAACAGGTTGACTCAACAAAAACCTAACAGGCGTGACGATAATCCGAAATGGCCAAGAAGCGTACAAGCGTAACAGCGAAATAGGAACGGAACGTGCGCTGGCTAGGGAAAACACGGTCTGAATAAACTCAAAAATTCACCCGTAAATACTCACTTAACATTAAAATTTACGTCCTGGCGAGAAAATGCTAGGGGAAGTTGAGGAGTTTATGAAAGGTATCAAACTTAAAATAAATGTATTATGCAAAATAAGGGAAACCATACATTCTGTAATTCTGTATACTGATTTAAGCAACAGCCATAAATGTTTCAGATATATATTTATAAAGTTTGGTTTTCTTAGCTGTCGTAAACTGTAACCAAGCTCTAGGTAGACTGACACAGAATCATCGCTAAGTCTAAAATTAAATACAAAGACTTCAGAATAGTGTAAAGAACACTTTTATTATAACTAAAGCGGAATAAAAGTGCACACCTGGTGCTTACATACTCAGCCAGCATTTATAGTACGTTAACTTAAAGTAAGAGATAAAGATAAATTTAAATATAAGTAAGCTAGCAGTCAAAGACTACAAAAATAAATTTAATGCAAAGCTGGTTCACGAACTTAACCGGTGTATATATTTGAATATCAGCTGCAAATAATGCAAAGTCGCAAACTTCAAGTTATTAGAACTGGGGAGTAAAGCAATATGAAAGCAAACAGGTAGGAACGTGCTCTGAGTAAAACTCCTGAAGCCTTCCTTTAAATACTATCTCTTTCTACCTCATGTACATTCTGGTAGGGAAACGGCAACAAAAAGTGTCAGTAAAGATCCAGAACATAAAATAAGTAGTTCCTAAAAACAACAGTAATAACCTTACATATTTAAATTATGTATAGCGTTTGTCCTCAAAAGAATTCGAATATATCAATAGTTCTTGAGCATTCATTTGTCGTTCAGTTTGAGGAGTATCCTTTGTTCAAAGAGCATGCTTGAATCTACATCGTTCAAATCGAAATGAATCCTTTTGCTTTACTTTTTCAAGGCTATCATTACATCACAAAGTCCTTATTTACAATAAGTCTTTATCAACCTTATTTACAACAGCTGCATGTTTTATTGCATTGGGCATGTATTGCTCATAAGAATTTAAAACATCTGACTTTTACAGCCCTCTTTCTTTTTGAACAGTTTATGTAATTCTTTTCCATTAAACGTTTGCATTGTAGGTAACACTATGATAACAGTCTGTACTCATAATTAGTTGATCATAACATTTGCTTTTTTATGCATTTCAAGTGAAGGAGATTTAATTTACGAAGCAACAAAATAATTCTTGAATTACCACTGAAGCGAAAATCCGTTTGTTGAGCCTAACTGGCTTACGGAGGACATAGTGTGCTTAAGAACTTAAACTGGCAAAGGCAAGCTCATGGCAACATAAAAGTTTCTAAGCTGATTCACAACGGGGTGTACGTACATAATTCGTTTAAAATTAAAATCGTTTGAATATTTTATTTTTAAATAAGTTCATCCAAAGTTCATTTACAAACAAATGTGAACATATTTTCTCCCATAGCGCATATTATTCTCAGGATGTCCTCGTAATGTCACGGAACGTACTTGAGGTATCCTGAACATGTTCGTTCTCAGATATCTGAGGACATCGTAATTTAACATTCTGAGTATGTCTTGTTTCAGTCCATAAATTTTGGGATATGTGAGGATGTCCTGAAGATGTTGATTCTCAGATGTCCTGAGGACTTCGCTAGTTTCACATCCTGAGGATATTCATACTGATACATATCTTATACTTGGCTATTTCATCATTACATTATAAGGTACTTCACTCGCCTTCTTAGCATGCCTTCGTGGTGTAGTGGTTAGCACTCTCGGCGCGTATTCGAGAGGTCCGTGGTTCAAATCCCGGCGATGGGTACTGCTCATTATTCATGTACTCCTGCTTCGAAAAATACTTAATGTCTCTACAACGTCTTTCCTTTCAATAAAAGGAAGGAAATGAAATACTTTATATTAATTATGTATAACTCTATTACTTTTATAATATTTTTTATCCTTCTAGGATAGAACTTAAAAAATAATATTATTCCTAAGGAGCATATAGCATGTTTTAATGCTAAGAAATATGTATAGAATATGCGTCTAAGATTTTTCATAACGAATGAGTGTGCTAATTTAAAGGTGATAATGTTCATAATATCAGTATGAACATGAACTGAATTACAAGAATTTAAAAATCGAATTCCAGTTCTTGTTGTACACTATTTTTTAATTGCCTTCAGTATCTCTACACTAAAAAGAAATCAAATATTTTCTGCGCATTTCATAGAACTAACTACATTTTATGCAAAACGTGTAACACTGTAATGTTTAAAATATCTTTTATTTTCTATATTCTATTACTGCTGGAATTAAGTTACCTTCAACATTCATATCTAAGAAATTTTTTCAGTTATTCTCCAACGATTATCGATAATCGTTGAACCACGGGTCATTAAATATGGTCGAAGAGGATGGGAAGTGAAAACAACATCTGTAATATGACGGTTTGGTTCAGCAAACATTTGTCTCCACTTTACAAAAAGACGTCCAGGAGAAAAGGGAAAAGATGACAAATGTTCCATTTGAGACAAAAGGGCAAAGAAGGTGGGGGTGGGAATGACCCAAATCTTTCTTTTTCAAGTCCATTTTCTTCTTTATCTTCTGCTTCAGCGATTTGTCCCACATCACGACGGGAATGAGGAAAATGGCGTCATTCAGGTATAAACGTTTCGGAGTTTTCAGCTTCATTCAAACGGGATTTTCTGTCACAGACTGAGAATTGCAGGAATTTAAAAATAAACATGCTGGCTCCTAACGTCGCTTTTCCTTTTCATTTAGAGTTTTGAAATCCTAAATTCGTCAATGGCAAACATGTTTTTTTTTAAATTTTCGTCCGTATAGTAGCAATCAAAAAATAAACACAAAATATCCATTTAGATTACAGAAAATGTGAAAACGTCAGCACTATCGTTGAAAATATTGATCGTATTACTTACCCAGAAGATTCAAATATTTCCTAAATTTTATTATGATTTATTTGCTAGATTTCATCGTACATTTATTGTAGTACATAGATAATTTTTCCCTAGATTTTATTAGTATACTACATGATAAGACATGATAAGACACAAGGTCAATTTATCCTATCTGTAATAACTTTACATAAATATATTAATATCCATAACTTAAATTATAACCCTAAACAACTATTTTCAGTCAAAAGCAATTTGTGTAACTAAAATTACAGTCAGTTTATATAAATAACATCTGTATAAATTAGGAGTAATTGATTTGTATAATATCTGGAAAAGTAGATATTTATATAGATACTATCTAACTAATTATCATAAATGTGCCCTAAATAATTTTCATAGTTATTATCACTATAGCGTAATAGCCGAAACCCTAGTTATGATACAGGGTTCAAATGAACTTCTAAAGCAAGTTCTAACAATAACATGAATTGTAATAAGATAAAAACATTAACATTCGCAATGCATGACAATGTGGGATTTGGATACATTCAGTCCCGTAATTTCAGATATTTGTTCACTCGAAAATACGCTTTCGTATTAACATAATACACGAGGAGTGATAGTTCTGGCGGGCCAGCATGCCCATCGCTCCAGCACGAAAGTCCTCGCTCTTCTCAGGAAAAACACCTTCCTCTCTCGCCGCTCCAAACCTTACTGTCGTTACTTGCTCTAAACTCCGCTGGGGAAGATTCCTTCACTCCCATAATAATGCTGTCCACATCCTGATTCTGCTGAAAAGACTTCTTTATCCCTTTGTCCCGTAGAATGATGACCTTCGAAGCTGCAATCAGCATCATTAACAAAGGAACCTGGTAGCGACAGGACTTCTCCTGTGGTCTGTAAGAGGTACCGATATCCTAAAATCTTTCATCCTGTACAAAAAGCCTCTATGCGACCTTATCACATTACTGTATTATGGCATTTAAGGGCCATTACGTTATGACCACTTGTGTAACGATACACAGAACGTACTTTAGAACGATAAAAACTGTCATTCTGAGGGACATTGATTTGATCAGATGCTGGTAAATATCCGGAGATATCTTGTTGTTGCTTATGCTCACTTGTCTGACGTAGTAAGCACAAGCCCACGAAATTCCTCGTCGCAAGGAGAGCTAGAATACACCTGTCGTTGGCAACAACCTTGAGCACCTAACAGGTGACAATGCGATTTGACTCATTTCCGCCCCCACATTTTGATGGAGAGCACCCTGTAAGGACGGGTCGGAGGGTCTTCTACCCCTTTTCTCTTCCACCAAACCCAAGAGAGGACTTTCGGCTAGCCACATGCTTAGAGTGTCGCCATGCGGCACCGACACTATACATTTATAAATATCCATGCCTTCTCCGGGATTCGAGTCCGGGCACTTCAGCACATCAGTTAGCGACGTTAACCACTATACCGGTTGGGCGGCGGAGATATCTTGCACTGTAATTTCAACAGCAGATCTTAGATTTCCAGCACATGTGTTGTCAGTAATAATACACTGCCCGGTTTCAGACCAGAAATTATCAATCAAACTCATACCTGTTGAATCTTGAGGGAATATTTATGGAAAATGGACCATCATGTTAGAAGAAAACGTACTTACTAATCATGCCAACGTAATAGCGTGCATTGTTCTGTTGGTAAAGGTTATAATCAATAGGAAAAGTGTTGGCATAACGTTGTTTGACTGTTGATGATTTTCCTCTAACCATTTCTTGTCTATCTTGATAGTGTGGCATGACGCATTCTTCTGCTGATACTTGCCACCAACAAAATGAAACACAATTAACATAAATTGCGTAACGCGATCCGCAGTGATGGAAAGACACCAGATATTGTCAGGAATAACTCAAATGGAATAGTGGTATCTAACGTTTGCCATAAAAAATATCACATCTCTTTCACCGACTTGGTATCATAGAAGTGTCATGGCTTCTGATAGCGATCGGCATATACATCTTCTGCCATCTGCTAAACACTGAATTTATTGGACCCGGTGGCATTTCTTCCGACCTGCAAAATCATGTGTCAAAATTCCAATGGCCATTTCATGCTTTGCAGAGGATGGAATGCATTTAGCTTCGAGATTGGATGCATCTTAATCTACACAGAAGGACTTCATTTTACAATTATCCTCAAAATAGTTTCCTTTTCCAAGTTTAACTAATTAAAACAGAATTATTTGAGTTCTAAACCTTAAATATGCGTCTGCCTCTACTGAATGATTTATTCTAAATATACATTCGTTAGCTGGCAATATGATAAAGAATGAATTCCGGGAGAAACTGTGTAGTTAAATTCAGTTTATCGCAGTAGCTTATTGTCTAAATTAAATGATTCAAACCTTGCCCTTTACAGAATGTGAAATAACACACATAGTAACTTATGTATTGTATATCTTTATAACCATGATTTACTGAATTGAAAGCAATCTCAAGTACTTGATCGAATTTATAACTTAATTATAGCATCACACCAACTGATATCTAAAAGCGATTTCACAGCTAAAATTATGTTTTGAATATTTTATTCTAAACTAGCGGAATTACTCGATGACAGTTAATTTTGATTGAGAGTAATGCATCTAAAAACAGAGAGAACGATACAGCTGTAGTCCTTCTCTAACAACGATGCAAAAAATACGACTCATAGTCATACATATTTCAATCTGATGCGATATGGAAACCACATAAACAATTTCCATAAAAATTAAATCTCTCATTATATCAGCAACAATGGGAAGCAGGTTTTAATGAGTTTCGTCTTTCTACTCTCAAATGGTCGTAAAAGCTCAAGTTCCATACAATATTTCACTTATGTTCAATTATAGTCGATTAAATGTCTCAAAACATTTATCATAATTGGTCAGAAATGAATAACGTGAACAAACAAACAAACACACAGACATTTTTCTTTATATATATATAGAGAGAGATAGATAGATAGATAGATATAGATTTTGTAAAACTTACAAATTTTTGATGAACAGAATCTAGGATTTGAAATCGAGCAGTAGCAACACTTTTCGAAATAAAGCATTTTTATCCTCAATACGCGACACTGTTGCCACTCGGAAACAAGTGTCAAAATTTGCGCTTTCAGAAGTTTTCTTCTAAAGGTGCTTTGTCCCTTAAGGACTATTTTTTTTCGGTTTGCGATTTTGCATAGAAAACATTAAATGTCGTTTCACTTTTCAAACTGTTGCCACCAAATATTGCAGCTCTGTGTTACATTTAAAGAAATTAAATAATGAAGAATGTGCATAAATGTCTGTATGTTTCTCGCATTGTGATAAAACGACGGTACCTAGAGCCATCGAATTTTGAATGACGTAATCATGCTGCGAATATGGGCATCTGGAAGCCTAAATGTGAAATTTGGAATTCGTTTTATTATCGATTTCATATCTTATAAAACTTCAACAAATCTTTGATTAAGAAACTCAATTATTTCAAAGCGAGCAATGGCAACGTCGTACAGAAAAAACATTTTCATCTCCAGCTCCTTAGACTATGCTTAGGTAATTCTAAAGATATGCCCAGTTTTAAATTATTTTGCGATATTGTTCTTTAACTGAGTTAGATGGTTTAAGTGCAAGGAACGTGATATTTAATAAATAAAGGTAACAAACAAAATGTTAACAAAACGCCCCTTTGGACGTAATTTAAAATCTGAAGCATTTCAGATTTTCTCTTATTAGTCCAAAAGGGCTTTGCCCCTGAAGGAGTATTGTTTTCGTTTTGCGATTTTGCGTTGAATTACTCTGAATGTCCGTTTCACTTTTCAAATTGTTGCAAACCATAAATTATCGAACTGTATTATATTTGAAGAAATTAAATAATGAAGTATCTGTATAAATGTATGTATGTTTCTCGCATTGTGATAATACAACGGTACCTAGAGCCATCCAGTTTTGAATGTTGTAATTCTACTGCGAATATGGGCATCTGTAAGCCCAAATTTGAAATGTGGGACTTGTGTTATTATCGATTTTATATTTTGTAATACTTTGGCGAATTTTTGATTAACAAACTTAAGGATTTCAAAGCGAGCAATGGCAACGTTGTGCAGTTGAAAAAACATTTTTCCTCTAGCTCGTGAGACTGTATATAGGAAATTCTAAAGATATGCTGAGTTTAAAATAATTTTGCGTTACTGTTCTTTAACTGAATTTGATGGCTTAAGTGAGAAGAACATGACATTTAATAAATAAAGGTAACACAGGAAATGTTAAATAAACGCCGCTTTGGACGTAATTTAAAATCTGAAAACTTTCAGATCTTTTTTTTTATTATTAATTAATATTTCGGCTAATTAAAGTCGTAAGAAGATGGGAACAGCCGCAAAACTTAGAAATTTCTTATTAACAAAGTCTAGGATTTGAAAGCCAGTGGTGGCAACAACTTTCAAAATAAAACATATTTTCATCTCCAGCTTTCGAGACTGTTGCCACTCGGAAAAGTGAGGGCGAAAATTATCGTTCTTCCGAGTTTTTAATTAATAGCTCTGATTTTAGCAACTTTTGTTTGGAAAATATTGGACGTCGACCTTCTCTGAGGCCCAGAAAATAATTGTAGAAAGTTTGGTGATGATATAGTAGTGACTGAGTTATTAAAGGAGAACCAAACACACAAACCTTCTTCTTTATACGTATAGATTCACAGAACTCAATTAAGAAGTGAATTACGGAATTTTAGTTACTTTTAAGTAAAATAATTATGAAAATGATATATTTTCTTACCACAAAAGTAGGAGAAGATAGCTAATGTTGAAATTATTTTCTGTAGTCAAATTAATCGGAAAAAAAATCCATACTCATACAATCAAGAGTATTATTAATTACTATTTTAATGACTACGAGTATAAATTTTAGGGCTCGTATACTACGTATTCGAAAATATTTTAGGAGATTAGCTTACATTGGAAATTCAATATTTTAAACTGTTAGCTTTATGCTAAATATTGAAATTTTTCATTTAATGAAGCTTTATACATATAATTCCTAATTTATTGTTCTTCCGTACAGCTGAAAGTGATTGATAAGTAATTAGAATACGTGTTTGAAAGTGATCAATACATATGCATATTTTGGGCAATTACCTTTAAGCAAAGTGGAATTTACTATATAAAGGCACAATACGTAAAATTTAAATATTACGTACTTTTATTGAAAAAAGTCACGTAACCAAAATAATCCTAACCTGATAGTCTAGATTAATTCCTTAGCGTTTACGACCAGCTAACCAATCAAGACATATTTAGTCATGCAATTGCTTTGAAACAACGTGTACATGCTCATATAATGCATCGGCAGATTTTAGGCCTCTTTACATCACGAAATTATACGACGATTACGCGATCTATTTTTATTTTAGTGGTCTTTGCATTGAACTATATAAACTATCTGAGCTATTTTAGAAAGCCTTTTTGCGTGCATAGAAGCACCAAGCGCAAAAGATTTATATAACTTTCTGATACAAAGACGAAGTATATTCGCAGGTAATGACAGCAGGGCTTTCCATATAATGCAAAAAATTAGGATATAGACTTAAATCCAGACAGACAGAAGATTCTGCTCCACAGTTTTACATATTATTTTCTTGTCAATTCATCAGAAAGCTTCATGAAATACCTTCATGAAAGTGCTTCTTTCATAGGTTTCGTTAATGATTGTTAGTAAGAATTTCAGCAATTGATATATAACGGAAAACCTGAAATTCGGGGGATAAACTTCACCTACCTGGAAGAAATATATACTAGAAAATTATATACATTTTCTAAAGTAAAGTATTTTCTGGAATAATACATAAAAACCTCCTAATGTTTAATATGTTAAAAGGAAGTCTGATAATATGCTATTAATTGATGAAAACTGGATTCTTTTCTCAGATAATTACAGAGATCTAAGATATTGTTCGGAGAACAGCCTTGGTTGCGCCAACTTGGCTTCTTTAAGGGTATGGGCGACATTTCCTCATGCCAACGGAAGTAAATACTACAGAATAAATACTACAATAATAAATATTACAGTAATAAATACTAATTACTATACTACAATAATAAATACTACGGATAATAAGTAATACAACAGATAATCTCTTAGCAAGGGAAAAGTATTACGGCTGCCTCCCTAGAGGAAGTACGTCATCGAATGACAACGATTGCCTGTCATACAACAATAAGCTGTTTCTCCCTTTTTGACGTCAACGCTGTTCTCCGAACAATATCCGAGATCCAGAAGACAGTTTTATCAAAAAAGGTTTTCAGAAGCAAAATTTAAGAAATTTTCATGTAGTCATTAGGTTGTAGAGTCATTGAAGGGGAAAACAGGAGATGTGAAAAATGTGCAATGCCTTCGTCGGGACTCGAACCATGGACCTCTCGAATACGAGTCCAATGTGCTTCCAGTTACACGATGAAGGCATGCGAAAAGGAAGGAGAAAATAAAAAGGCGACTGAGGATGAGGGAACGCAATTGCGAAATTCTGGTACTGAGGAATTCGTTCACCACCTTTCAGTTCGGGCGCCACTTGTAAAATCATTAGGTTTTTTGTAGCTGAAGAGACGAAAAATGTGCAATACTGTGGACGCGATTGGAACTTCGAGACTATTACAATATACGTCGAGGGTACTTCCATTTACACCACCAAGGCCTTCCGAAAGAACGGAGAAAATATCTTATAAAGTAATCCAAAACACCTAATAAAATTAATTTTGATTAATATAATTTTTTTCAATGACGAATGCAAATGTTGGTGGAATGCCCAATTACCTTCTCATAAATGATTTGAAATTTCATTCTGCATAATATGTTATAATCTTGTTGGATTCCACCCTTTTATCTAACAGCTAAATGTGTAGGAACCTCGTGAACAGTTAAGTGAATAATCGCTTCAGTTCAGGAACAGAGGCGTAAACTCAAGAAGGGTTAATTACAATTTTTTTATCAATTTAAGAGTTAAACAGACGGCCACTTTCAAAGGGCGTACAGCAAAGCCTCCACTTGGGCTTGAACTCGAAATAATAAGAACTAAACTTAACTAATGCTTAGCTAAAAAGATATAGCCGAAGCTATCAAAATTCTAAGTAGTTGGCCCCTAAATATCGAATAAGCTAGCGAAGCTATCAAGGGCCTGAAATACGGCCGAGCGTAGTAACAGCTTAGAGAGAGACGTAGCCAAAAAGCTAACGCGCGCTAGTCAGAAATTCGAAGGCCCTCTATCTCAGTTAGTGGAACTTCGACTTAAATACTACTCTTACTTATTTGCATTAAACTCGATTCTAAAAATACATTCTGGAAAGAAATTGTAAGCTGAAATTAGGAAGAACAGGAAAGTAGCTTTAACTAAAATTAACTGTTAAAAACTTAGGATAAACCTTACAATTTTAGCGTTTCATGAAATTCTCAACATCTAGATAGCGATACAGATTTTTTTCGGATAAAATATGGCAGTTTGATTCTTGCCTTTAAACATTTTTTGTTTTTTTTTCAAAATTTGGTATTATCTTATTAGTCTGTTTTCCTTAAAAAAACCTGTCTCATAGGGAGCATAATATATGGTTTCAGAAGCATCTTTATATTAATTTCCGAAATCCTATAAATGTTGTTAATAACTATATATTTAATATATTATAAAAAGGAAACTGCAGATGTTAAAAATACAATATAATTTTAATTATATGGTTTTAAGTAAACGAATGAGATAATAATGTAGATTGTAAGAAGTAATTCTGCTATTTTTAAATGGCTACGTTTTTGTGCATGTCCAATTACATTTTGAAAGATATAGATTTGTAGAAGAGTCCAAAAGCAATGTTCTGACAGATGTGTTTTGCCGAGTCGCGTAAAAAGGAATTTAATAGTTTACCCGAGTCTTAGAGCAGAAAAATATTTAGTAATGTGAGAGGTATTAAAATCACATAATGAATGTTCTTTTATAAATATGAACAAAGCGTCAACATGAATACATGTTAGAATATCAAATTGTTTTAAAGTAAAGATTTTCCTAGTGTGGAAATTTAAGAATCTAAGGCACGTTATGATCGGACAGATCTTTAAGTATTCAAAAGCAATTGTTTGCAATCGGTAATCTGTCCTTAAAAATTCGAAATAAACCATTATCTTAGAGACTTGGAATGATTATAATTGGAAAAGTATTTTATAGGCTATTAGATTGAAATTCTGCAATGATTAGTTCCTCGTTAGCGAAGATTGTCTAAGATTATAACTGTGGATATTTAAATTATTGTTAAATTAAGGTCACAACTTGCGTTAATTAACTAGTGTTTATATGTTATGTCAAATATATATTTGAAGAACTATTGAAATCAACACCGTTTCAAATAGTGACACATGAAAAATTTCGGAACAAAAAATTTTATTATTAAAAAAGCAATAAAAACGAAAAAAATTAAGAAAAAGAAAAGGAAACTCCGAAAGTTTTCAGATTTTATATTACGCCCGAAGATGCGTTTTTCAACGTTTTGTGTGCTATCTTTAATTATTAAATATCACGGTTTTTGCACTTAAACCATAAAATGCATTGCAAGAGCAATATCAAAAAATATTTAAAACAGCATATCTTGTACAGACATTAGGTTATTTCGAAGCAGAAGACATGAAAAATGAGCAACGCCTTCGCCGGGAATTGAACCACGGACCTCTCGGTTACGCGTCGAGCATGCAGACCACTACACCACGAAGGTATGCGAAGAATGCGGGAGAAAGACCTTATAATCTTTAGAATTTTCGATACACAGCCTCTCGTACTGGAGAAAAAATTTTTTTCTTTCCTGTACAGTTTTGCCGTTGGTCGCTTTGAAATCTTTGAGTTTGTTAATCAATAATTCTTTAATATTTGACAAAATATGAAATAGATAATAAAAACAAATTCCAAATTAGGGCTTCCAGATACCTGTATTCGCTGGAGGATTACGTTATTCAAAAATTGAAGGTTGTAGGACCGTTGCTTTTTCTCAATGGAAGAAACATACATGCATTTATGCAGATTCTTCATTATTTAATTTCTTTAACTATAACACCGGACTATAATATTTCGTGGCAATAATTTGAAAAGTGAAACTGACATTTAAAGTTTTCAACGCAAAAGGCCAAAACGCAATTAATAGCTCTTCTTGTCTAACGCATTTTGCGCAAAAAATCCGAAATCTTTCATATTTTATATTACGCCTGAAGGAAATTTTTTTACGTTTTGTGTGTTGCCTTTATTTGTTAAATATCATGTTCTTCGCACTTAAATCACATAAAATTCGATTCAATATCAGTACCAGAGAATAACAGTATATCTTTAGAATTCCCAATAGACAGCCTCGCGGGCTGGAGATAATTTTTTTTTTATAAATAGTGTTGCCTTTGAAATCGTTGAGTTGTTTAATCAGAAATTCGTTAAAGCTTTGAAAATATGAAATGTATAATAAAACAAATTTGAAATTCAAAATTCGAGCTTCCAGGTGCACATCTTCAGGTGGAGGATTACGTAATTGAAAATTTTGTAGCTCTAGGTACCGTCGTTTTTTCACAATGCGAGAAACATACATTCATTCATGCCAGTTCCTTAATATTTAATTTTTTTTAAATATAATTGAGTGGTGGCAATTTGGTGGCAACAATTTAAAAAGTGATTTGCCATTTATAGTCAAATACTACAAAATGCCGTTTTGAGATTAATACCCCATCTGGGCTCTTGCCCCTTTGGGCTACTTATTACTTTTTTAGCATTATGATTTCAATATTTCGGTTCACAAATCAAAAGGAAAAGGAGACCGCAGAAAATGTGCTGTAAAGCATTTCGAGAAAAGGTCCACGGGGACCTATAAAGTATAAGCACATAGTAGATTTAGTTTGCTATAGCAGAAAATTCATTAAACTTGACGTGAAAGAAAATATAGAAGTTGTAAGTGCCTAAAGTAAATACTATCAGCCGGAAGAAGAGATCTTCAACATCCGGATGTCTCGAAAGCTACATATCTTGCAGAACAAATAATGCCGCCTGACAGGAAATGATTCTAAGAAAAATATCTAAGCGTCTTTCATTGTACGTCTCAGTAACAGACGGCATGTAAAGCAAAGTGTTAATAAGTTATATTTATATGTTACTAACAGACGCAAGAGGAAATGCAGAAAAATGAAAGCAATTATTATTAGCTAACAAAACATTCATAAAAGTAATATTGCAAATAATATTGTTAAATATCGTTCATCATTAAAACATTCATCATAAAACTAATTTAAACAGAAAGATCATGCAACGTACATATTGAAGTAGAAAAATAACAAATATTGAAACCGATTTTCTGTTTGAATGTTTCTCGTAAAAGTATTATCAATATTGTACTAACTTTCCTTAGTCATAAAGACGTGATTTTGCTAAAAAGTATCCAATACTTTTTCTATTGTTCTGATCATTTTAATAAAGAACTATTGCTAAAAACCTCTAAGGATATTGCAGCTAAGACGGTAAATACTATTGCGAATTTGAGGCAAAGGATGTTTAAAAACAACCTTGATGTATTTTAACGAATTCTGAAACCTAATTGTAATTTGTCACTGATTCAAAATGTAAGATATAATCTAATCATATAACCATTATAGTTATTGATATCTGAGATAAGAAGGTTTAAATCTAAACAGAAAAATAAAACTAATTGCCCAAAGATAAGACATTAATAAAATGTGTTTAACAAGTAGAATAAATTGCATGTACATATAGAGGGCGATTCAAAAATATCGAACAATTTGTACAGTAACTAATGAGAACCAAAACTGGCAAATTTAGTAATGGAATGTGTTTGCATACTTGGGCCGTCGAAGTGGTACAAAACGTTTTTCAGCAGAAGATAGAAACGTTTTACAGACATAACTCTAGATTTTAAAAAATATGCATCCCTATACGAATACGGAACTCCTCGATGTGCGTTTTATATACGGGGTACTGATACAAACGGGGCTTACATGAGGTACTCAAGAATTGTTCTCTGTAAAGTATTTATTTATTTTATCTAACGTGTTAGTTTATGTTACGCATCTTTACTGTCACTTCTTCCTTCCGCTTTCCGGCCAGAATGTTAATTTTAGTTCGCAGATATTCAGATGAAGAAGAAGGGAATAGGGAGGTTTCAGATTGCTTAAACAGAGTTACAGCAACGCCTTCTTCTGTATCCCGCATCCCATGTTACTTTTTTTTTAGTTCAAAGGGGCTTTGTCCCTGAAGGACTATTGTTTTCGTTTTGCGATTCTGCCCTGGAAACATTAAAAGTCTGAATCACTTTACAAACTGTTGCCACAAAATATTCCAGCCCTGTATTATATTTAAAGAAATTAAATAATGAAGAATGTGCCTAAATGTATTTATATTTCTGCAAATGTGATAAAACAACGGTACCTAGAGCCATCCAATTTTGAATAACGTTCGTTTCCACCCCAATGTGCGCATCTGCAAGCCCGAATTTGGAATTTGTTTTATTATCTATTTCATATGTTGTAAAACTTAAACGAATTTTCGATGAACAAACTCAAACGATTTAAAGTAGAGCAATGCCAACACTCTACAAGGAGATAGAAACCTTTTTCTTTAAAACGCTCGGAACTGTGCATCAGAAACTCTAAAAATATACTCATTTTAAAATTATTTTGCGATATTGCTGTTGAACTGAATTTTATGGTTTAAGTGCGAAGAACATGATATTTAATAAATACAGGTAACACGCAAAATGTTCAAAAACCTAATTTAAAGTCTGAAACCTTTCGGATTTTTTTATTATTATAATTATTTTATTTATTTATTTATTTTTGGTAAAGGTTACAGCATGTCTTTCTATTTCTACCTCTATATGATGTTCCTACAACTAAAGCAAACTTCATCACCAGTCCCATTGTTGAATTACACGAGGAGGCAGGAAAGTACTGTGAAGGCAGTAGAACTCCTGCATAAATTACGCAAGCATCAAAGCTTGCATAGAGCGTGTTCAACCTGCTGAAAGCGAAGTTAGTTATTGATATTACAGTTAGTCTGTCTACGGCATTGCTTTACTCTTGCCAACAGTGCTTGTCATGCTGGTGTAGGTTTGAACCAACTTCCGTGTTAACTATTTCTGCGCAGCTTTTGGCTAACGTAAGGATTTAGCTTTAGTTTAAGTTTGAATTCCTTCCTTTTGAATTTACGCCGTAAATAGTTGCTTTAGTTGTAAACACCAGGAATTCCTTCTGTTCAACTATCTGAGTTCTTCATAAAAGGGCGTCTTACGAACTTCTTACGCTTTTGTGTGATTAGCTGTTGTTGATTACCTTAAGTCTATTAGCTTCTTGAATTTGTGTGTGTTACCAAAAATAGTGAGACTCTAATAACCTTTATTGAGTAACGTCTCCTTTACCGTCAGCAGCCTCGTATATAAATTGCCTATTGACAAGTTCCGCACTTGTATAACAATGCATACTACTCAAAATTGGCATTGGGTGTAAGCAGGGAAACGCTCGCCTTGGTATTTACGCGGGAAAATGATTTAACTCCCGCCCAACAGCGCACTGGATCTCCCTTACCGTCCTAATCCTCACACATATTCCATTCGAATGTCTGTTTACTTTGGTCTCCACTTTTGTCACGTATTTTTGAATCACCCTGCATATGTTACTGTCCAAAATAATTTTTAAGTTTACAGAACTTTTTATAGAATCAATTTGGTAACTTAAAAGTAAAATATTACTTACTTAACAGATTTCGTATCATTTAAACAGGGTGCGCAGTATAATGACAGAAATATTCCCTTTGATATTTGGCTTCGAATTTTAATTAAAAGTGGAATCTTTCATGACCCACAATCACTTATTGAATAACTCGGGAAGGAATACTACGCCAAATTTTAAGAATATTATAAGGTAACTTATATCAACGGTAACCTATATCTTCGGCTATATACATAAAATTTCTGGCTGTATTCAACCAAAGCATACGGCTTATATACAGTAGAAAATCAATATTAATACCTTGCATTCTCCCTAGAAGAAATGTCTATTAAATGTATCAAGTGAACATTTCAGTAATTAGTTCCATACTACAGAGTTATATTTGAAAGAAAACTAAACGATTTAAAAGAGAAATTAGCATTAAAAGATTTGAAATTGTTTCCCAAAATAAAATTGCTGTGTAATATTTAGGCCAGAAAAGTAAATTTCACGAAAAAATTTTTCTTTGTAAAAGGAAGAAAAATGTAAGAAATACTTTTTATAGTTTATACCAACATTTTCGTAGCGAGAAATTGAGACGTGAGAGGTGAAATACGAAAGCTCCAAACGAAAACAGATATAAAATATAGCTTATGAGTAAAAAATCTTGTAATATTTCCGTAGCTCAAGAAACATTTCTCAAAAGCTATGTTTGTATACTAAATTCGTCGAACGTTTTGCACATTTTAGAAAATTACCTTCGCAATATTGCCTTATTTTTTATGTTTTGGCATTATACGAAGTAGGCTCTAAATTTCAAAGTAAATGTCTATTGTAAGCCTTTTTTGCACCAAGATTTACTCAGCTATTTTTCATTTTTGATATCAAGAAATCCGATAGTTGATCTGCTAAATGCGAATTGAATTTGAAATTTGTCTCTTATCCTCCTATATTTAAATGAAACGAAAAAACGTTCCTTTTGATATCCATAAAATGTCTCAGTTTTATGAACCACGAAAAGCTAAATTTCAATTCCTAATATCATTTATCCAACATAATGATAATTCTTTAATCCTCGAATCATAATTATATATTAACACTTAATACCATGCTGGATAACTTGTTTGCTAATTTTAATAGATTATGTCCAAGCACTCCAAACCTATCTACGTTAGGGAAGATATGGTCTCCTGGAAAGTTCTATGAGAAAACCTCTTATAACTGGCTGGACTCCTTGTTATTTTTAGAGACTATGGCCAAGCCTTGATGGACAAAGTGTCTAAAGGAAGATATGTGAGCAACTTATAAGGAAAGTTAGCCCGTATTCATGTTACACACGAAGAAAAGCAATGACTTTGCCCATGCAGTCAACCCCATTTGGTAGGATTCGAAACTCAGCCGAAATACCTATGTTCAGAGCTCTTTTATGCATGAGCCTAAAGTAAATGTGGGTGAAGCTTATATTTGAAATATTAGTTTTCAAGGAAAGTGTCCTGCCACAGCAAATATTGTCTACACAAAAAGTTCATGTTCGCTGTTGAAAGTCATAATTTGGCTAACGATTTTTGTCACTTGAAAGATATATGCTTTAGAACACTGTGCTGTGAAATTTGCTAAAAATATAGTTATCGTGAAGCACAAGGTGTCTGAAATGGAGCTATCAAGAAACATAGTTTAGAAACATCATTTGCTTCTAGTTCTGTTTCAAAATGTCAGGTGCAGAATGTCACCAAATCATGCGTACAGCTTTAGGTACTAACTTTGGGTACTTTAGGTACTGTGATGGTTTGGTACCGAGAGTTCGATAACAAGGACTATGACAATCAAGAAGCAGAGCTCACTGGCCGGTCCATTGATGTTAATGGGACCCACCTAAGAGAACTTGTGGACGAAGATCAGTATGCAGCCGCTCAAGAGCTTGCTAAGGAGTTAGACATTAGTGCCATGTCCAGTAGTCGAGCTATGCATCGCATAAACCTGACGTACAAGTTCAATCGCTGGGTACCGCATGAGGTGACTGGGTGCCGCATGAGATAAGGAGAGACGTGCTCGGCATGCAGTAATCTGATCGAATATCAACGCAAGGACAAATTTCTGGACCGGATCGTCACTTTCGATGAAAAGTAGATTTACTTCATCAACACAATCCGAAAAGAGAGTTGGTCCGCTCCCGGTGTGCCAATCAGCATCGTTGCAAAGAGCAAAACGAAAATATCATGCTTTGTATCTGGTGGGATTGCTGTGGTATTATCCACAAAGATTATCTGGAAAAAGGGAATAACCTCGACACGACAGTGAGATGTACAGCGAGATGCTTGTCCGTGTTGAATCTGCTATGAAGAAAAAATGTCGAAATGAGTTCCGGCACGAAAAATGTAACGTTTTATCAAGATAATGCAAGATCACATGTGTCTGCATTCACCGGCTGGGCTCTGTATGGACTCGAATGGGATTTTTTGCAGCACGTACCATATCGCTTTCGACGTCTCTCTCCTTCGGACTTCTACCTTTTTTCACACCTGCAGCTATATCTTAATGGTGCTATCTTCGATTTTTCACAAGATGTGAGGAATGAGGTTGACTTGTTTTGGGATACGCGACCCCAAAGTTTTGTGGGCTCTGATAAACTACCAAAACTTTTGGCAGAAAATCAAAGATTTGGATGCTGATTACTACCGCACTAAAAGTATTGCTTTCATGCTTTCTAGCTTTATTAAGAAAGTTTTTTGACGGAAAACTCTCTTTAGAACCGGATATCAACTTAAAAAAATTTTTGATTTTAAAAAACTGATTTTTTTTTTTAAATAGAGTAGAATATTTTCAAAACTTCTTCGACTTAACAGCTACCCACAACAAATATGTGTATGAAACAAAATGCGAGTATTCATTTTGAGAGTCCTATTTCATAAGAGAATAGTTTGATGAAACAATATCGCGATTTTATATAAACACGATTTTTGAATATGTGAGCCCATTATAAAATGTAACACCAATTTTGTACATAATGAGTAACACAAAATTGAAATACGCTTTCTCAATTAATTTGAAACTAACTAAAATAATAGCATTATTACTTCCTTGTACGAAGTAAACAGGAAACATTGTAATCACGAAAAATTTCGAGTACCATATGCATTTCAACGGAAATACCATTTTGACCGCTATCGAATACAATTTAACAATGATTTTGCGTGATATCTGTATGTAAGGACTGAATAAAGGATTACTTTTGCCTCAAAAAAATTATAAAACTGATTTAAAATGGATTCTGAAGAGATTTTTTCGAATTGCCTGTGCGTACGTACGTATGTATGTAGCAATTTCGAAGAACTCAAAAACGAGCAGCCTCAGAACGTTGAAATTTTGTATATAGAACTACTGTAGCATGCAGATGTGCACTTAATCTTTCGGTTGCAATCGGCCGTACCAAAAGTATATATATATCCACTC
>KK119513.1:321887-340003 GCA_000611955.2 Stegodyphus mimosarum | reverse complement strand
ATATATATATATATATATATATATATATATATATATATAGTGGATATCAACTCTGTTATTCAGCTCAGTGAGCTCAGTTTCTTTATTCTTATATGTTTGTATATTGTGCATTTTTTGCTTTAAATAGGATTGAATTATGTTGTTCGTATCTTCCGGGTAAGGTCTTTATGCCTTTAGTTGACCTGCACGTTATGCTTGTAGAATTAACAACAATCTAAAAGTTGTTAAGTGAGGATAAGCCTTATCATTCGGATAAGCCATGGCAGCCATATTTGTTTACATCTGAAATTTACTAAAATAGTTTAATAGTTTATTTGTTGCCAATCTAGAGAAACTAAGTTTCGCAACAGCAAAGATAACGCCTTCTTTTATTATTGCGAATTAAATCATGCTTAATCCAGTCTGGAATTTATTCAAATAAATAAGTGCTTACGATTTACTTCGTAATTTTTAATATAGATATTTTGAGTTTTTATGCATTTTCGCGAAATAAGAACTGAATTAATGGAATGAGAAATACTGAATCGCCTGCGAAAACTGTTTTTTTTTTTTTTTTTTTTTTTTATATACATTGTTTTAGATTTATTACAGTATTTGAATAGAACATGTGGCAATGATTAGATAATTTTTCAAATAATATAGTTTTTGTGCATTCTGAGTTATAAAATGAATGAGATGTAACTCTGTTAAGTGAAACTAGCGCCAGAGTGTCACTTTGGTAGCGCATTTACTCTATTGTAGTTTATGCGCTATCGACGGAGTAGGTTTAATTCAATCCAATAATTTAAATTGGAATGCAAGAAAAAATGCGTATAATTTCATATTGCGTACAAGGAAGTCATGTGGTGTACACAACAGATTTTTCTAAATGTAATAATAAATACTAATAAAAAAAGTAATCAAAAGATACTGAACGACTTCTCAATCAAACGAAACGAAGAATATTAAACTTATTTTAGTACTAATATATTTAATAACTGCACGAAATCTACTATTGATTCGTACCATTAAAAGTTTCATTTATATGTTACTTCATATATTCGTCGTCTGTCATGTGATGCATTTTGTACATCGTAATTCGCGTGATCGTATACCTGCTACCAGGTTGTCATGTTTCTGCACTGAAAACTTCCTAACAGGTCACAACGGTGTTTAATAATTAATACATATATTTATTCAAATGAAGTAATTTATCACCATTAATTGCCTTGAAAGTGACATTGCTATTAAAATTTCATGTATGAATAAGGATTGAATTTACTCAACTGATACTGAAATAGGCTTTTTTCTGCAAATGGCACATAAGTCATAAGCATCTACGAATTGGTAATGCAAGTTGACTTTGAAATAAACCATAAAATAGAAGTCGATCGATATGGTTCCCGTACGTGATCAGGAGGATTAATGAGCGCTGGAAACCATCTAGGCCTGCAAAAGTACGAAGGAACAGCTATTAAAATTCCATTGAGAAATGCTTTTCTTATCCAAATAACAACTGGAGGCTGAATGAATGGCCAAACTATACAAAGACACCACTACAGCGATTCACTGCAATTTGCAGAGAAATTACCCTATGTTCACTGCATATATTATTAGAGCACATATTTCAGTACGTTGGTGTCATTCGTTTCTGAAAATAGAAGAAGAATTTTTGGATTATCCTTTTATTTGATTAAAATGTTCACGACAAAGCATCCTTTTCTGTTCCTTTCCTTTTGGCCTTTCATTCTCCCTTTCCATTTTCCTGCCAGAATTCTGATATTTAGCTGGCGTGTATTCAAATGAGATAAAGGGAGATAGTACTTAAAGGAAGGTTTTGGATTGTTTAAGCAGAGCGGGTTCCGCCTGCTGGAGATCACGGTTTTATTTGCAAGTCCACGACAACAGTGTGTCTGCGACGTTGTTTTATTCTTGCCAATAGTGCTTATCACGCCAATCCTTTCTGCATAGCCTTTGAC
The DNA here is from genome assembly GCA_000611955.2 of Stegodyphus mimosarum. Taxonomy (NCBI): domain Eukaryota; kingdom Metazoa; phylum Arthropoda; class Arachnida; order Araneae; family Eresidae; genus Stegodyphus; species Stegodyphus mimosarum. The sequence continues at coordinate 338,045 of KK119513.1, read as the reverse complement.
TAATTTACAACTTAACTTAGTTTTTAACTTGAATTTCTTCTTTTCTGACTTACGCCATAAACGCTGGCAGGTTTGTAAGCACAAGAAGTGCCTTCTATTAAATTATTTTGAGTTATATACAAACGGTTTCTTTTATACTCCTTTTACGTTCTGTTTCGCCTTAGACATAGCGCTAAGGCTTATATATACTTTGTAAGTATTTGCCATCAGTTACATTTAGCTTAAGCACACACAGAGGGAGAAGCTGTTATATTCCGTCAAGATATATTTTGTTCGTTTCAGCTTCTGAAAACGCATGAACTCTGGTAGACATATTTTGGCTGATTGTTAATTTAGTTGGGTCTTTTTCTGTTAGTTATTTAGAGTTCCAGTTAACTTGTCTTTATTAAAAACTGTAAAATGCATACATTTATTTGCGAATGTTTATTTTCCTTCAATTTACCGTAGATTTGATTTGTGTTATAACTCATTTTGAATTAGCTTTGTAACAGATGATATCATCTTAATTCATTCAGGTAGCCATCATTCCTCTGCTTTGCAATTTATGCTTGACGAGCGATTAGAAAAATTAAATTTGGAAGTTTACATGCAAAAACATGCATCTTGTAAGTGATATATTTCTCCTGTGAAAAGGCTTTCTTAAAATGCATTCTACATTTTGCAAAAGCAAGCCAAAACTCGTGAAGCCCAGGATACGCTTTCCTTGTTCATACACTAAAAGCATTCTCAAATACACGTTGATTCCTATACAAAAAAATATAAAACCTCAAGTAAACGAAATACAGCAAACTAAAACAATTTTAGTTTAATATTTGATCACATACAAAGCAATGAAAAATTTAGATTTAAAAGCTTTAACAAGATATTACTTGTTTAGTTTAAAAATCGCATATAATGTTATGAATTTTGTATTTAGGTAGCTTATTTTAGTAGAATTATGCTTAAAATTGTCGTATTTCCCCTTGCACTGCAGCGTGAGACAAAATTTAAAACAAAGCTATGCCGGAAAAGTAAAAATACAGGAGCACGTGCATTTAACTTTGAGTAAACTTTTTTTGCTATGTTAACTGTAACCGTAATTCCACCCTCGTATTGATTTCCAGAAATCTCGAGAAGCAGAAATTGCTAGAAATATCTCGCGACCGGTTGAAATCTATATAAGGTCGGAAAGAGAGCGTTTTAGTCACGCTTACATGACTTGGTTACCCCCCCCTTCATACCTGCTATTCTGGACGTAGCGTCATCTGTTGCGTCATGTGTTTGCATTTCCCTACCTTTAGTATAACTACTGATTATTACAGCGTGATATTGTGAACACGTGTACGAATATCTCGGTGGAAAATTCCAGGGTCCTGTTATGCAGGGTGTTTATAATGTCCCGGACCCATTTTGATGTTTAATAACTCATAAAATAATAAAGATAAATTAAAAAAATTAAAAAAATCTGAAATGTTTCAGATTTTAAATTACGTCCAAAGGGACGTTTATTTAACACTTTGTGTGTTACCTTTATTTGTTAAATACCATGTTCTTCGCACTTAAACCATAAAATTCAGTTCAACAGCAATATCGCAAAATAATTTTAAATTGAGCATATCTTTAGAAATTTCGGTACACGCTCTCACGCGCTGGAGATAAAAATGTTTTTCTGTACAACGTTGGTATTGCTGGCTTTGAAATCTTTGAGTTTGTTAATGAAAAATTCGTTAAAGTTTTAGAGAATATTGTTACGAATTTCACATTTATTTGGCAATTTATTTAGAACTGTAATTAAAATTCCTTTTTATTTTCCCGTGCAGCGCACACAGACGATTTTTGAAAAGAAAGCTACGTCGAAAAAAATATGCATACATTTATGCAGATTTTTCATTTTTTAAAATTTAATGCAGAGCGATAACATTTAGTGGCAACAATTTGAAAAGTGATACGCCGTTTTTGTGTTTCCGACGCAAAATAGCAAAACGAAAGTAATAGTCTTTCGGGACTAAATCCCTTTGGACTAATTAATAACATAAATGGTTAGATAGACTTAAAAAGTTCCATGACCCTTGTCAATGAACTTCCACGCGTGCCCCCTTCGTCGCACGGAGAATATCAAGTCGATTTTCAATTTCACGCCAGATACCCGCAAGCCTGTCAGCATCCACGGACGCTATTGTGGTTCTAATTCTGGCTTTTAGGTCATCCATGTTCGACACTCTCCTCCTGTAAACGTTGTCCTTTACAAATCCCCAAATGAAAAAGTCCAGCGGAGTTATATCAGGTGATCTGGGTGACCAAGGAATGGGACCTCCTCGCCCAATCCATCTTCCTGTAAAATGTTCATTCAAAAAACTACGAACGATGGTACCGCAATGAGGTGGTGCACCATCTTGTTGCAAAAAGACATGTGGCTGAAGCTCTTCTAGTTGGGGAAATACGAAGTTTTCCAACGTGTTTAAGTATACGACTGATGAAACCGTCTTTTCGGTAAAAAAAGAAAGGCCCAATGACTCGGTCGTGCATTAGTCCACACCACACATTAACCTTTGGGGAATCCCTTTGTGCGTCACGGTATTCATGGGGATTTTCAGATCCCCATATGCGATTTGGATCCCCATATGGAAAATTCCTTTTCCACCGCAAGATGCTACTTTTGGATGGGGGATCTTTTTGGTAAATTCTTCTGCAATTTCTCTGTGTTTGCATTATGGATTTCTTTTCTATGAACCACCATAAAATCTGTGCTTTTGCTTGTGGTGTATGCATTCTCCTTAATATCCGGTCGAATAAAACATCACATACAAAAGTAACAAATACATACAAAAACAAAAGAGAGAAAAATGCAATTAATAAGCAGACGATATTTAGAAAAGTACATGTATTTGGACTGGAAAATGAAATTATCTGAAATTAACCACGCGCGCAGACGATATTTACAAAAGTAAAGATATTCAAACATAAAAAAGGAAAATATATAAGTTATTTCATCAATAAATGTCATACGTTTGTTTATATCTTCATTATTTTATGAGTTATTAAACATTAAAATGGGTCCGGGATTTTATAAACGCCCTGTATTTCTTATGAAAAGAATTAAATTTTATTAACCTTTCATGGAACCTGTGCATTCAATCTATTACGAACCCGTAGGCAGGCAACAATAAGGTAAAAAACGGATCGAAATTTTATTTTTCACAAATTTCGGGCCTTTTACTTGCAAAGAAAGTGTATTTTAAATATATTAAGAGTTTTTTTAAAAATAGATTAATTTATGTTTCTCGGTTCTGAATTATGAAAATGAGACAACAGAGTGCCCTTCGTCTAGGGGATTGAGGAAAGATGAAACTAAAATAGAGCCGAAAGTAATTCATGTAATTTTCTCTTCATAAATTCGAACGGAGACACTTTTTCTAATTAAAGGCATCATTTCCTCTGACACTAAATCACAACGTACTTCATAATTGTCCCTTGCGTGTTTCCTAGATGCATTAAATTACTCTTTTTTATGGAAGTCGAAAGAAGTGTCTCATTATATTTATCTCCCCGTCAACACTCAAACTGCAACAAGAAACTCATATTACGTAAAGAAATATTTGGCAATTTGTTTCTTACTCGAGGTGTTTGTTGATGCTAGATAATGCTAAAGTCTGTCTGTCTGTTTCATACATTGTGAAAATTCTTCAATTGTTCTTAAAGAATACACAAATGGGGATTAAACTAATAATATATTCATGCATATTTTATAACGCTAGATTTTACTACAATTTATAGAAGAGTAGAGAAACTGTAATATATTTATGTGTATTTTTACAAAATTGTAATTCAATTTGATTCACAAAAGTGTTGAAGAAGTATGGCATTTCACTTGCTTTCACATTTCTTGCATATTTATGATATGGAGCTATTGCCGAATACCTTGCTAGAGTGTAACATTATTTTATCAAGCTGAAAACTTACATTAATTTCTTTTACCGATTCTTTGTCCTTGACGTTATTCTTTTAATCATAGGTGTGTAAATTCATAACTAAACAAATCAGATTGAAGAAGAACGTATTCATATTGAGGAACTGTTAGGGAACTGGTATATGCTAGTTCTCTTTTAACATTCTGGCTTTTGATACACACCATTTCGAATATTTAATAGTAGTTGATTTAATGTAAAGATTTACCCTTGTGAATTAGTAGAATTTAACTTTACTGTAATCGAATCAGAGAAACTCTAAATAATAACTTAAACAAATAATGCTTGTATAGCTTTATTAAAGTTTTTTTTTCTAAATTAACAAAATTCTGATTCATATTATAGAGGGTGGCCTAGAATAAATTCATCGAACAATGATATATAAAAACATAGAAGTCAGCTTATAGTTTACAAGCTAAAAGACATTGAAAACCAATGACAAACAAATACAAAAGATAACTGCCCTCTCCTTATGAGCTGCAGATTGACAACAACACGTACTGGAATTTAATTTCACACTGAAAAAAAAAGTTCAGAGATTTAAGAGATACCGATTTCGGAACAGAATACATATTTAACTAGTCCCCTGCAACTTAGAAACTACGATTCTTCTGTTATAAATTCCTTCATGTTAAGGTCGTGTTTTTAAGTTCAAAACGCATTTTGCTTATTTTCGGCAATAGAATGCACTGGCATAGTAATTCTAGGACCCCCTATAAATGTAAGCTGAACATAGCTCTAATAGCCGGTTTTAATTATCAGTACGTTTTAAGAGTTTAAGTTTCGCTGCCTAAAAAGTTGCTTTATTATAACTATAAAACGAACGTAGCAAGAATGGTAAATAATTAACTTAGATTACTATAATACTTAGAATACTATACAAAGTATTACTCCCACCTTCTTTTCATGCCTTCGTAATGTACTGGTCAACACGCTCGTCGCGTATTCGAGAGGTCCGTGGTTCGAGTCCCGGCGAGGGCATTGCTCATTTGTCATCTCTCCTGCTTTAAAAAAAAAAAAAAAAAACTAATGTCTCTCCATTGGCGCCCCGAATTAAAAAAGGGTGGATGATGATTCCCCACCACCATGATTTTCCGATTGGGTTTCCTAATCTCCAGTCGATCTTTAAAAGGGGGAGTATATAAGGTATTTCTCCCGCTTTCTTAGCAAGCCTTCGTGGTGTAGTGGTCAGCACGCATATTCAAGAAGTCTGTGGTTCAAGTCCTGGCTAAGGCATTGCTCATTTTTTCATTTTTCCTCTCTTCCGTTTTCACAAAGCTACCTAAGGTCTCCACAAAGTGAGGAATGCATAAAAATTCATTTTGCTTCATTTGTAGAGGAGTTAAAGAGGAATTTCGACAGTTGCAGAAATTCGGAAGGTTTACAAATGTGTGTTCCAAACTGAATAAAATATACTTGCATTAATTATAGAATTTAATAACACTTTTACTTGTTTCTTACAAAAATATGAAAATGTTCCTCTCCTTAACACCGAAAGCCCTAAGGAAATAAATTTTTCCTCAATGGTCGCCTGCTTTTGCATTTAATATCTGATACCTTCTACCTAAACTTACTAATATTCCTGAAAAAAAGGAACCAAAATCCTGCAGATTCCGTCGAATTCTATTCCTTATCCTACCGCAGTGCGAGTAATAAAAGAACGCATGAATAATGACTTTCGATCCAGGCAAGCAGAGCAAATTAAAGAAAAGTATTGGAGAGAATTCTATTTTAAAAATTTTTACTGCCCAAAGAATCTATTTTAAAAATCTTTACTGCCGGTTAGAGGCTGGACAGGATTGCCTTGCGGGTCATTTATTTAGATTTGGCACCTTTCCGTCCCCTAACTGTATATTATGTGGGAAAAACACTGTTATGGATGTTTCTCATCTTAAGGAATGCCCTAAAGCGACTGCAATATGACAAATATACGGGTAGATAAGAGAGAAGCTTCTAGATCTTCAGACTGTTTGACGTTTTCCTTCCGACTAAATTATGTTATTTTCGAGTGCTACTACTAGAAATAAATAAAAAAAAACTATTATTCCTGAAATTTTAAATTGAATGAAAAATATTCATAAACGTTTAAGGGAAAATATTTGCAAAGCTTTGAATTATGAATCATTTAATGAATCATTAAATCATTTAATGGGAAATGGAGTCCTTTGTCCTGTCCTTACGTACGGATGTCACGCATAAACATCGTTTAATTGCATTCGATAGCGATAAAAATTGATAGTTTCGTTGAAGTATGATACCCGGAATATTTCGTGATTACAATACTTCCTTTACTTCTTAAAAGGACTTAAAAATGTATAATTTGTGGGATCTATTAGAAACATAGAAAACAAGCTTGGTAATAATATCTTGCGCTGTCGTTGATGATATGTATTTAAACAAAATTCCATACAATCGTCTCTGGATTCTCTTAGATAAAGCTGCTGAAATTTATGACCATGAATTTAATATGACTTAGAACAACCGATATTATAAGCCGTAGCACATACAGGTAAAGTCGTACTACGTTTACAATTGTACAGTTACAACAAAGTTTCTTTTTCTGTATTGATGTATTTATACAATTACTTACAACAATTATTGCAAAGATATTTTTTTTCATTTTTTTATCAACTCCAGTACTTAAATCGCGTACCCATCCTTTGCATTTTAGGCACTGAAACCTATTCTCTTCGCAGTCTTTCTCACAAATATTACAGAGATAGGAACACGATGTGAAGCAATATTGTTTGACTAGGGGCTAACTCGTTTTGTCGAAAGAGGCGCAGTTGTCGCGATATTAAGCTGTGACGAACCACACATAGGTAAGTAAATTGTGTCTGCAGTGCCTGCAATTCACTGCTTCCAGCAATTACGACGTGTCACATGACATGTTTTTGACATCGCAGAGACATAACTTCACGACTAGTGTCAGGAGATTTCAACGTTCTGTACTGTGTCTGTCGTTAAAGCCTCTCAATTTCAGGAGGGGTGACGAACCAATGATATGATATTTCCTCTTATGTCGTTCAGGATATAACGAATCAGAGGATGTAAAACGCTAATGTAAAAAATTAAGGAGGCGCGGCTAATTAACTCTGAAGATTTTCGCCATCGGAGTAACGTCAGAAGAAAACTCTCCAGAACTCTCGACTAGAGAGACCTTCGTTAGCAGACTCTCACACCACGAGGACTATAATTCATTTAAATACCTATCTATGCTATCTACGAATTATGCATATATGTGTGAAGAGCTTCTTATAATTGTATTAAATGTGCTTTGAGTTTCAAATGCAGTAAGAATTACGTAACCTCTCAACATTACCTAATCATTATAAGGAGTCAGATACGGTACCTGCAACCACTCAACTCGGAGTAACCTGACTGTCACTCCCACAGCAGTGACCATAAACATCCCCCCTAACATTTCAAAGGTATGACTTAAGCTGTGGTACAGGTTTCGCAACGTTACCCTACAACGGCTTAGAACAGCTGAAGGTACAGGGTGTTCGGGATAAATTTGACATATTTATAATTGATTATATTTGTCCGTAGGTTGGAGGTATTGACACACACTACTCGTCATTTAAAAGTTTGGACCCTTCTCCATTCATATACAAGACGTCAGAAAGGATGGATGACTGGAACCCACCTGAATCATGGAAGAGTATAACTTGCATCATGATGATTCGTGCCGGCCATCAAAATAAGGATATTATGACTGCTTCCTAATGCTGAACACAGTAAAAACAATCAGGCATGAACTAGAGACTTGCAATGTTGACTACGAGGATGTAGCAAGAAGAAAGATCCCTAGCAGACGATCTGATTGCGTTCATACAGCAGAATTCCTCGCAAATCTGCAGGAACAGGTGTTGAAGAACCCTGGCATTGAATCAGATGGCTACGTGGAGTTGCTAAACACTGTAGTCAAGCCCTGGATAACAAGGGTAGCCAAAAGTAGGCCCTATGTATGGCAGCAGGATTCGGCTCTTTGCCACACCTCTGGGAAAAGTCAAAAATGGTTGTCTGAAAATTTCTACGACTTCACCAGTCCAAATGTTTGGCCTCCAAACTCCCCATGGATTATTTTGTACGGGGCGCAGTTGAAAAAGACGCCAGTCGCACTTCCAGTAATACAAAATCCCAGTTAATGGATAAAAACAGTTTTTGAGGCCCTTCCCAGGGAGACTGTAGCATCAGCTTGTTCGAGGTTTCGAAGCAGGATTGAAGCTGTGATCGATGCTAATCGCGGTTATTTTGAGTGAATCTTGTTGATAGTATTGTAATTTACTCTGTCTGTAATTTGTTTCCTCAATTCATTAAATTTAATAGATACAAAGCGAATTTTCGTTTTCCTTACGAAACTGTAAAATTTATCCCGAACACCTTGTATAACACAATACTTACAAAATATTTGTAGTTGGTAGTTACAAAGCATTACTCTATGGCTAGCGCTACCTCAGTTCACTATCAAATTATAGTATAACTCCAATTATCTGAACTTCGACTATCCGATTCGCTTTAAGAATTTTTCAGAATCAACTTGTATTGTTTTACTTATTTAATTCCAAAGTTCAGACTTAGAACGCCACGAAAACTAACAAGCGAATAACCGCTTAAATGTGTGAGTAAACAAGTAAGACGTAAGAAGGGTTAACTACACTTTATTTTTCAGAATAATTACAATCAACTCCTACTTGGAGTATACACAAAGCCTCTACTCGAGCTTGAACTTAAATAACTATGAATTTAAGCTAAACTAAGCTTGACTAAAGCTATGTGAAAGGTACAGCCGAAGCTATCAGAATTCTAAGTAGTTGGTCCCTAAATATTAATTTAATCGGCGAAGCCAAGCAAGGGTCTAAAGTATGGCTGAGCAAAGTAGCTCAGAGAGAACGTATCCAAAAGGCAAACTCGCGCTAGTCAGGAAATCAGACTCTCTCTCTAGAAGTCGGTGAACAATCGACTTAAACAGGACTCTTACTCATTTGCATTCACTGCGTTTCTGAAGTTACATTCTGGCAGGAAATTGTAAGCTGAAATTAAAATCAACAGGAAAGAGCCAAAACGTAAAATAACTGCTAATAAACTTAGAATAAACCTTACAAACTGAAGACGAGAAGGAAAAGGAAGAAGAAGCTCAAGAAAAGGGAAGGGAAGAAACTGGAGAAGAGGAGGATGACGTGTCACTGGAGGAATTAAGAAACATTCTTTTGAAGATACATGGATGTTTAGAAGTTACTGTTGAGGATACAGCAGAATGGATGGTGTGTGATTCGTTACATCCTGGGTTTCAAATTCTAGGTTATGAAATTATTAACGTTGTGAGAGAAGAAAGTGTTGAGGAAGAAGATGACTTTAATGTCGAAGTTGAAGCTGACATGGGACCTCAGCTAGTGAAACGTTTGCCGGCCTTGAAACTGCGTCGAAGTGGATGGAGTGTCAAACCGAGAGTGATCACATGCAACTTGACTGCCCGAAAAGGGATGAAGCGTAACGGACGTACGACTTGACTGCCCGAAAAGGAATGAAGACAGTTAGACAGTTTGGTTTACAATCTGTAGAATATTAAGCCCTACATTTTCATTTAGAATAATCTTAAGCCTAGCTTCTTATCACATCTTATTAAATCTTAGATCAACGATTTCCAACCGTTTCCTCGCTTTCTTGGTTTCCTTCGTCGTCCTCCTAACATATTTTTCTGCAGTTTACAGCACACTGCATAATTATAATGCTTATAACTGCGCATATATAATTTAAAGACAGCAATAAGGTAATATAAGAGTAAAATCGAGGAATTGTCAATGATGTAATGTCGGTTATATAAAAACGTTTGCTTTAAAATATTTCATTCCAGTGAGTTTTGCACTTGTTTTGAATAAGATTCACGTTTAACGTCCTCTTTCAGTGCATTCAACTGTTCTTCACTCATAATATTACGATTTCAGCGTTATTAAGATCCATGCCATCACATTCAAATATTCAATGTTTTGGAAGAGGTTACTGAAATCTTCTTTTAAATTTTGAAATTGGCTCGTATAGAAGAATATGTCTTCTGAGGTCTACTAATGCTTTTCAACGAAGGGCAACTGCATTAAATAATTATTAAATAATGAAATTCGTTTCGATTCAGTAACTATATAAACAAAGCGATTTTTGCACAAAACCCGATTTTAATCATTATATGATTAAACAATTAATGATCAGTTTATTTTAGAATTTTTTGTAAACAACGAAATCTTGATTATGCCTACAAATTGGCGGTGTATATTCGGCTATCAAACTTCTAATCATTAAAGGTCCTTTGCAAAATTTCATTGACCCCCAGGGAGTCAATATCAATCCCGTTGGGAACTCCTGGTTAAAATAAATGCAGCCGATCCTTTACTCCAGTTTATATACTATAAGGAGTAAACTGATCAGAGCTCAGCAATCCATTCTAATCTGAACAAAATAAGACTTGCTTCATTTATGTGCCATCACAGATTATCTTCTTACTTTGCATCTACTTAATGTCACCTGATTCTAAAGGAGTGGCTTATTCGCTACATTTACTTGACGTCTCCTTCTCTTTCCTCCAATTTCATTTACTGAAGAATAGTTAGTTCCTGAAACCATTTTCATTGAAAAATTCTTATGTTTTAAAGTTTATTGACTTATATGCAACGTTCTTCTAGACGATCTGAAGTATTTAAATTTTTTATGAGCAACGATATTGTTACGAATTTTGTACATAGATACATTTTACATAGATTTTGTACATTTAGTGCAATTATATGTAAAATTATTGCATTTTTCTATGTAATGTAACATGAAAAATCGAGGGAACCTATTATAAGGTATTTCTTCCGCCTTGTTTGCATGCCTTCGTGGTGCAGTGGTCAGCACGTTCGACGCGTGACCCAGAGGTCCGTGGTTCGATTCCCGGTGAAGGCGTTCCTTATTTTTCTCAATTTCTCTTGCTTCAAAAAATATCTAATGTCTCTACACTGGCACCTGGACTAAAAAGGTGGTGGATGATGATTCTCCACCACCGGGATTTGGCGATTAGGTCCCCAAAACTCCAGTCTCCCTTTAAAACGGGGAGTATACAAGGTATTTCTCCCGCCTTCTTCGCACGCCTTCGTGGTGTAATGGTCAGCATGCACAACGAGTAACCAAGAGGTCCGTGGTTCGAGTCCCGGTGAAGGCGTTGCTTATTTTTCATGACTCCTGCTTTCCAATGACTCCTGCTTTTCCAATTTCATGACTCCTGCTTTCCAATGTCTCTACACTATTACGAAAAAGTAAGAATACAGGGACAAGGTGTGTTTAACATTGTGTAAATATGTATCTCAGTAATGTGGAGAGATATCGCCAAGCTAGCAACGATTTTGGTGGCTAATTTTCGTCGCCAAACTTGGTAATCATTTGGTGACATTTGGGCCTCGTCCCTGTATCACCTTAATAAGCAGAGATGGCCAACCGGTGGCACTCGTGCCACAGTGTAGCCCGGAGAAGTTTTAATAGTGGCACGGGAAGACTAATTAAAAAATTAAAAGGTTTAAAATAATAGCAATATCTTCTGTATCAACTCTATAGCTAGAGACACACATAAACACATTGCAATAAATATAATAATTCATTTTCTCCACAAGACTTTAATTGTTACTCAACGGAAATCCAAATCGAAATTATTGACCTAAAGCTGCATACTGCACTGAAAGTAAATATAAGGAACTTATTTCAACTGCAGGTGATTCAAATTACACAGAACTTTATAAATTTCTACCATCAAGCAATATACGCATCATTAAGCATTACACGACTTGGCTGTCAGATGTTGTTGTAAATTTGGATCAACATACGTCTGTGCAGAAATGTTTCCGATTACGAACATAATAAAATCAAAATATCGCTCAAGATTAATTGATATGCACCTAAAACACCTTTTTGTGGCATCTTAAAGAACTAATCCTAATATACATGGCTTGGTAAAAAATCTGAATATTCAAAAATCTCTTTAATTAAGTACTTGCCTCTTTAATAGTTATTTGGAATAAAATGTTTCAAATTATTCTGTTTTATTTTACGTGTAACCTAACTGACTAAACTATTAAAACTGTTTATTAACATTAAAACTCTAGTTTTTATGTTTGTTTTATATATTATACTATATTTTAAATGTTCACTACTCAGACGTGACATAAAAAATGTACTTAACATTTTTTTTCAACTTTTTAATTTTTTTAATATGTTGGAAAAGTTGGAAGTGGCAAGCATAATCTTTTTTTCAGATAGTGGCACTCTTCCTAAAAAGGTTGGTCACCCCTGTTAATATTATAAGTAAACAAATGTAACTGATCACTGTATTATCTGTAACCGTAATTCAATCCTCATATTGCCTTCCAGTAATTTCGAGAAGAAGAAAGTGCTAGAAATATCTCGGAGGCTCGTGAAAACTATACAAGACCAGTGAGTGCATTTGGTGTCTGTTGTTGCTGTTAGCTGTTGATTCAGCGTGAATTCCAAGTATAGCTTCGTTCCTTACGTGCGCTTTCATTCCATTGCATAAACGTTTATAGTAGTTTTAAGTGTAACTACTGACTGTACTCTGTGATATTGTGAAGAGTTTTACGACTATTTTTATGAAAAATTCCAGATCTCGATCTCTGAAGTGTTTATTTTGTCAAAATAAATTTTATCGAACTATCACCACAGCTGTGTGCATTCAATCTGTTGTGAACCTGCACGAACGCAACAAAATATTTGAAACCGTGGTATAAGAATTTTTCATAAGCTGCAAAATATGAGATCCTTTCACTACAATATGTCATCAGCATAATTTCTACAAGAACACCATCAAGAATAACAACGCATTTTATTATATAGATAATTTTATTTCATTAGCTTTAAATAAAACTTTAAAGCATTACGATATGTAAAGTGTATTCTAATTTGTGTGAAATAACGTTATTTAGTCAGAATTTATAAGTAAGGTTATGAGGTATTTCTCCCGCCATCTTTGCATGCCTTCGTGGTGTAGTGGTCTGCATGCTCGACGCCTAACCGAGAGGTTCGCGGTTCGATTCCCGGCGAAGGCGTTGCTCATTTTTCACGTCTCCCGCTTCGTAATAACCTAATGTCTCTACAAGATCCTCGTGTGAAAATTGACAATCCTATTGGGGCATAATTGAGCGATTTTATTGATGGGAGTTTAATGATCCGTGGGGAAATAAAGGGTTAAATATATAAAAATGATGTGTAATTGAAATTATTTTACTCTTTCTTTAGTTTTCTCATATAATTCTAGTTCACATATTGATGACTCTGACAAAATTCACGATAGCTGGAGAAAGAATGAAAGAAAATGAAAAATTACCACTGAAATATGTTTTTCTATAAATCGGAACAGAATAGATGCAGGAAGAATAAAGCTGAATGTTTGCTGTCCAATAGGAATTCCCATAGTAAAATCTAATTTCGAATATTCTAATTTTGAAGTAGGAGTAGTATAGAACTCACGCTCTGGATAGTTTGTAACTAAACATTACAATTTCTAATAAGTATTTTAGAAATTTTTATAAACGTTTTAAAGTTTTTTAAAGGCAGAAAACAAGAAAAATGAACAATACCCTTGCCAGGATTATGACCGCGGATTCTCCATTGGCTAATTGGATAGGTTCTCCATATATAACAGGGAAGAACGAGAGGTGAAATACGATAATTCTTTAAATTTATGCTTTAAGTCCTTTCTTGAACTGTTAACATTTTGATTACTGTCATGTAGCTATTTAGCAAAGTTAATGCTGTGATACTTAAATGTTTATTAAACGTAAAAAAGTAAAAATTTAAAAAAAAAATCTGAAAGCTTTCAAATTTTACATTACGCCCAAAGGGGCCTTTTTTTAACATTTGTGTGTTACCTTTATTTATTAAATATCATGTTCTTCGCACTTAAACCATATAATTCAACTCAGCAGCAATATAGTAAAATACACTCACGTTTGTGAAAATAGCAACACCAAAAAGGAATCGTCATAATTGAATGCAATTTAATACACAGTTGAGTGGTAGTGGTACAAATAAATGATTAAATGTTCAAAGCAAACAAACAAGAACAAGAGATCAGAATCAGTATTTTGTGTGGCCACCACGCGCCGCAATAAGTGCTGCTACACGACGTGGCATGGAGTCAAACAAAGTTTGAATGTCTGACTGAGGAAGAGCATTCCATATCGTTTGTACGCGTACCCAAAGTTCGTCTGCAGACGCAACAGGACGAGGATCACGAGCAAGACGCCGACCAATGACATCCCACACATGTTCAATTGGCGACATATCCGGGGAACACGCAGGCCAAGGAAGAAGCTGTACCTGCTGCGCTGCAAAGAAGGATTTAACAATCCGAGCAGTATGAGGGCGGGCATTGTCCTGTTGAAATACAGCGCCTGGCAAGCTTTGAAGGAAGGGAACAGCTTCGGGCTGTAGAACTTCACGGATATACCGGTTGCTGTTCAGATTGCCCACAATTCGTAGCAATTGAGATCGTCTATGATATGCTATGGCGCCCCAGACCATAACTCCGGGTGTTCGTCCACTGTGGCGTTCGATAATGCACTCCGGAAGGTGGCGTTCACCGGCATAGCGTCTGACACGAATGCGGCCATCATGGTACCACAAATTAAAGCGGGATTCGTCAGAAAACACGACATGCTGCCAATCAGCACGCCAGTCTCTATGCTGATTGGCCCATTGTAGCCGCAGGCGGCGATGGTCGTGCGTTAGGGGGATCCTGTATAAAGGAGTCCGTGCGCGCAGTCCACACTGCAGCAGACGTCTACGAATTGATGAAGCACACAATGAAACACCTGTAGCTATTGACCACAGTGCTGCCAATTGTCTAGAGGAAGCTGTACGGTCCGTCCGCGCCATGCGGACCAGGTGTCTATCATCGCGAGCTGACGTCACATTTCGGGGTCCACTCCCGGATTTCCGAGTTGTCCGACACTCGTCCGTCCACTGCTTCCAAACGCGCATCACTGTGCTGCTGTTACGCTGCACACGAGAGGCTACTGCACGATACGACAATCCAGCTTCACGAAGGCCGATGATTCTCCCTCGTTCAAACTCTGTAAGTTGTTCAAATCTCGCTCTCTTTCGTCGACGAGGCATAAGTACAGATTGAGTTAACGTTTACCACTAGCAGATAACCACCGATAACCATACACGCCTCGCTACAGCCGTCTATTTATTCGGATCCATCAGCCGTTCAGAAGGCGCTGCTCAGCATACGCATGCGCTACGGATTTGCAATTCTAATCATTTGCATATCATGCGCTACTTTGCATTTCCTGAAAATTTCAGCTCACTCGCGTAAGTCCTTCATGGTGTTGCAATTTTCACAAACGTGACTGTAATTTGAAAATGAACATGTCTTTAGAATTTCCGATGCGCAGTCTCGCGCACTGGAAGTAATTTTTTTTGCATACAGTGTTGCCATTCCTCTCTTTGAAATCGTTGAACTTGTGGCTCAAATATTCTTTAATGTCTGACAAAATATGAAATAGATAATAAAATAAATTCCCAATTCCTTATCACGGTTTCCGGATGCCTATTTTCGGTGGAGGATTACGTTATTTAAAATTGGATAGCACCGTTCTTTTATCACATTACAAGAAACATGCATACATTTATGCAGATTCTTCATTATTTAATTTCCTTAACGAGGACTGTAATAATTGGTGGCAACAGTTTGAAAAGTGAATCGATGCAAAATGGCAAAACGAAATTGATAGCCCTTCTGGGCTAATAAAAGTAAAAAACGAAGAGCTGTAAATAAATTTATCAGAAAGCATTAACCAAATTTCTTATTTTTCTGAAAATTATTAGGTTTACAATACCTCACATTTTAGTATTGAAAATATAATTACAACTGTGTGCACATTTCCTTCTCGTTTTTCCCGATACTTGAATGTCTGAAAGTTTTATTAAATCTGTAAATGTTATATACGTAAAATCTCGTTATTCATTGAAAATTTTCGGAACTTTCCTCTTGATTTTAAAAAGAAGTATATGAAAAGATGGCATGTTATATAAGTTAAATACTTTTCACAATTTTATTTCGAAAAGGAGCTTCGAAGTAGGTTCTTTACTGAATGAAATTATTTTAAAAAATTAAACACGGATCTGTTCCCTTATTAAAATCACATATAAAAATGCTAAAATGATTATA
>KK119513.1:299870-321869 GCA_000611955.2 Stegodyphus mimosarum | reverse complement strand
ATTATACTGTTAGATTTTATATTAATAAATATAAGTAAAATATTATTTTAATAATAAACTACCGCAATAGTACAAGATTACAAAGAATTTGTAATATTTGGTGCAATATTTTGGGTTATTTAAGCAAGTAAGTAAATTTTATAAATAAATTTTTAATGATCATGATGTATCATGAAAAGCCTTTCATGAAAAGTCTTTCTCATGATGATAAAAGAAAAACGAAACTACACTTTCGCCCCTCCCTAAATATTGACGAAAGAATCTCAATCGTTGCTATCCAATAAAAACACATTTTGTTGCGTGCGTGTGAGTTTGTAATAGATTGAACGCACACAGGTCTGATTGCAGAATAATAAAATTTATTTTTATCAAAAAAATGAATTAAGAATTCTAGAATTTTTCACTGAACTATTCGTACAAGTGTTCATACTATCATATAGAACTATCATTAGTTATTATTCAAACTACTAGGAACGTTAAACACAGGGAAATGCAAAGCGCATCTAAAGAGAAAGCTAATCCGATCTCACGCTGAATTAACAACTCGCAACAATAACAGCAAAAACTAAACAAATGAGAGCAGATGGTGTCTCTTCAGCGTTATATAGTTTTCAACCAGCCGCCGAGATATTTCTAGTACTCTCTGCTTCTTAAAATTTCTGGAAAGCAATATGAGGGTTTAATTACGGTTACAGCTAATAATACAGTGGTCAATTGCATTTATTCAGTTACAATACTTTGTAGAGACATTAGGTTAATTACAAACAGGAGAGGTGAAAAATATGCATTTCCTTCGCCGGGAATCGAACCACGGACCTCTAAAATACCGGCTCTGTGTGCTGACCATTACACCACGAAGGCACGCTAAGAATGTGGGAGATATACCTTATAACTTATTATGGAGATACATGCACTGGACCAGAATGTCGCCACGTTTGAGACTTTTAGCAATTTCAAGTTAAATTTGGCGAAGAATAAGTTATCAAACTCTTGTTAGCTTGGCGATATCTCACTGGGTATCGCCAAGTTACCTAGAAACCCAATTATTGTTATTCAATGTTAAATGCACTTTCCCCTGTATTCGTATTTTTCCGGCATACCTTATTTCTTTTAGATTTTTCGGATATTGTATGGAGAACAGCTTTGGTTGCGCCAACTTGGCTTCTTTAAGGGTATGGGCGACATTTCATCATGCCAACGGAAGTAAATACTACAGATAATCAAATACTACAGAATAAATACTACAATAATAAATACTACAGTAATAAATACTACAATAATAAATACTACAGTAATAAATACTAATAATAAATACTACAATAATAAATACTACAGTAATAAATACTAATAATAAATACTACAGATAATAAGTAATACTACAGAAAATCCCTTAGCAAGGGAAAATTTTTACGGCTGTCTACCTAGAAAATGTACGTCATCGAATGACAACCATTGCCTGCCATACCACAATAAGCTGTTTCTCCCTTTAAGTGATTATTCTACAATCATAAATACTAATAATAAATACTACAGGTAATAAGTAATACTACAGATAATCCCTTAGCAAAGGAAACGTATTACGGCTGTCTGCCTAGAGGAAGTACGTCATCGAATGACAACGATTGCCTGTCATACTATAATAAGCTGTTTCTCCCTTTTTGGCGTCAAGGCTGTTCTCCGAACAATATCTGATTTTTCTTATGTTATATTACGCAGAAAAATAAAAGGACTTCACAAATAATTACACTAAAATCATCTGTCTGCGTACACAGTTCGTAACAATATTGTTGCGGATTTTGTATTTATTGAGCTATTTTTAGCAGAATTGTAATTAAAATGGTTTTATTGAATTTATTAAAATGGTTAATTAAAATGGCAACGCAGCGAGTGACGAATAATCGTAATTGAAAGCTGAGCCGGAAAAGCAAAAATACAAGAGCACGTTGTAATGCTTGTTTCGTAATTAAAGCAAACTCCATTGGAACACAGCAAACTTTATTTAATAGATCAATTTCATAACTGCAACATATAAGTCGAAGAAAAGGTAACATCAAAAATTAATAGCCAAAACGTATTCTATCTCTTTTTAAATTAAATGATTTTCTTACTTCGTGCGAGAACCGCACGCAGCTCTCGTGTTGGCGTTTCAAACATTGCCATTTATTAACATATAGATTTCAAATTCAACTATTTCAAAAGTTTAAGATTATTATTGCAACAATATCTAAAGCTGTTACAATCTCTCCCCCAACGGAGAAACTTTTCCGAAGAGAAAAGTTCTTGAACGCGACTTTCTCATTAATATTAAGAGAAGGCAAATAAGATTAGAGTTAAAAACCTCACTTTCTGGACAATGCAAATGCATTTCAGAACACTTATTAATCCCAGTTTCAACAGACACAGCACTAGAAAATGATACAGATGAATCAGCATTTTCTTGAGATTTTGTTGAAGTACATTTATCTGATTCACCAGAAGATTTTTTTAATGTCAGAATCGTTTCTAACAATATCATGATCCGAATTAACCACACACATTTTTGTTTCATCTTTTGGAACTGAAATGTTCTTGTTCTCAAGTCAAATGATGTCAGCTGCTTATCAGTTATTTTCCGGTCAGACTGCTCTCCGCCAATGTCAGAAGATTTTAAAGGCTCTTCTGCCTCTTCATCAGTTAGTTTAATTTTTCTAGATGTCTTTTCACTACTGTCAGCAGGTTTTACCTCTTGCTCTTTCTCTCTATCAGTCACTACACGCTTTTTTTCTTGTTGCTTATTATTACCACCAACAGAATTTCCAGTATTTTCAGATGATTCTGCCTTTACAGTACAACATTCAGAAATTTCTGATGCAGATGCCTCAACTTGAGCAGCATTTTTATCAAAAGATCCCATCACTTCCTTTTCTTTACCATCAGACATTACGTCAGCATTACTGCAAGATTTATTGTTTTGCACAACAGAATGAGTACTATCATCAGCATCTAACACTGTGGAATGGATTTTCTTCGTTTTAATTGATTCTTCAGATGACTTCATCACACATTCTGTTGAATCAACAGCTTTTACTGGTACTTTAGAAACATTTTCAATACACTGAGAATTGCTTTTAATGTCTCTTTTCACAGAATTCTGTTCTTTTTGCTTAAGGATATCTATTTTGTTTTTAGTATCTGTTTCACAATTCTGATTCGTTATCTCAGATTTTGTATAGATGCCTTCCCAGTTTAGTTCAGGAGCACTGACTTCATGCTTATCATTTTGAGTACATACAGGACTACAGTTTATGTTAGATTTTAATAATGTATCTGTTACTTCACATTCAGCAGCACTTTTGATGTCAGTGGACACTTGTGCACCACTAAAATTATACTTACTCAAATTATCAAAACATGTACCACTAAATGAAAGCTTTTCGTTGGCATTTATATTTTTACAAGAATTAGAATCCAGTTTTGATTTTTTATCATGAGTTACAGATTGAATAACACTGTTCTGAAGACCAGCCATGGGGTTATTATCACACATGTTCTGTAAGGCTTGCAAATGGGAGAAGCCTGAAACTTGTGATGGTCTGTCATCATGCTTGTAAGCTATATCTCCATATTGGTTTAATAATTTACTGTTTTTAACTTCAAATTTCACTGACTTCCGAGCATGTTCATAACTTCCTTTAACAGAATCATCTTTCACCATAGATAAATGTTTCTTTTTAAATGGCCGTGGTACTTGAGGATTAATGTTCATACTAGGGTTTTCTACATTAGAACATTTGTCATAGAGAGGATTTTCTACAACACTTTCTGGATGAATACTTCTCAGAGAATCACTTCTTTTGGAATCAGGAAGTAATGAATTTTTACTATCAACAGAAAGAGGCCCAGTACTAGAATGATTATTAGTCACTGATGCACTTTGTTTGATTCCATCAGAAGTCCGACAAGATATGCTCAAGTCCATTGGTACTTCATCATTGCAACTATTTTGGTGAATATTTGAATGAAATCCATCGCTGCATTTTAAAAGATTAGACTTTTCTGAAACATTGCACAAAACATCAACTTCATGATTCACAGCAACAGAACGGTTTGGATCTACGTGCTCTTTATTACTTGGTAATGAATCACTGGAAATTAAACTACATTCAGATTGAGCAGCAGCTAGTTTCTTTTTTTCATTGCTCCATTTCTCATACAATTTTATTTTCCCAACTTTGAATTTGCTTTCTTTTTCTCTTTTCGTTTGAGCTCTAGTAGTCACAACATTAACCTGATGAGAGTGATTTTGAGGTTCTTTTTCTTCATTCAGTAGTGCAGCAGTTCGGTTGCCTAATAAATACCTTCCTTTGTCGAGTTCGTTTCCAATAATGGCAGCCTTGGTTATTACATGTCCGAGATCGCAGTTTAGTTCGACTTCAGCCAAGGGTAAACAGGTTGGATTTAAATCTAATGGTTGTTGCACCCACACTTTTTCACCTGTCAGCATTTCTGGCGTGATGTATTTACGACAAACTATATCAATACTAGCACCTGAATCTCTTAATATAGGAATTTTGTAGCCATTTACGTATCCAATACTAGTATAAGGTAACAGAAATTCATCGTCCGGTCTTGAACTAATTCTGTTTAGATTAGCAGAAGATTCAGTACTATTCTTAAGTTTTGGACACTGAGGTCTTAGATGCTGATAGGACCCACAGTGGTAACATTGCAGTGACTTTCGTTTTTCATATTTATCATCTGGACGTGGACTACTAGGTTGATAGATCTTGCTTCCCGAATTAAACTTTGAAGGCCATTTATTTTCAGCATTATTTTTATCATCGGAATTTGTTTTACTTTGAGTTTTTGGATTGTATTTCCCTTTCCGCCGATCGGCTGCAAGATTTTTTTGGAAGTTTCCACGGACGTTTTCGTAGGCATCAAGTTTTTCGGCTAATTTCTTGGACGAAATCATTTCTACCCATTCGTCAAGAAAATGATCTCGAATTTCAGGAGGGACTCGACGCTTAAGCTGATCAATCACCATCAAGTCCAACAACTGTTCAAAACTCTCAACTCCCAAACCAGTTACCCATTCCTTGCAATAATTTTCTAATTCATAGCTGAAATCCACCCATGTTGATTCGGTACTTTTTTGATGCTTCATGAATTTCTGCCTAAACCTTTCAGGACTTAATTTAAAACGCTTTAGCAATAAAGTCTTCACATGTTCATAATCTTTAGCTTTATCAGAGGGTTCTCTAGCTATTATTTGTGTTACTTCGTAAGGAAGTAGTCCTAGCAAATGAGATACAAATTCTTCTTTATCAATTTGAGCCCATTCTGCTTGCCTTTCAAACAGTGATAAATATAGACTGATATCTCCTTCTTTGTCGTCAAATTTCTGCATCAGATGTCGCAATTCCGTTTTCGCCCGGACCTGTCCGGTGGTTTGAGACTTTATCTCAGCTTCAAGTTTTAATCTCTCTAAATCATATTGTTCTTTCCTTCTTCGTTCCTCTACTTCTTCCTGTCTCCTACGTTCCTCTACTTCTTCCTGTCTCCTACGTTCCTGTACTTCTTCCTGTCTCCTACGTTCCTCTACTTCTTCCTGTCTTCTACGTTCCTCTACTTCCTGTCTCCTACGTTCCTCTTCCTGTCTCCTACGTTCCTCTTCCTGTCTCCTACGTTCCTCTTCCTGTCTCCTACGTTCCTCTCTTTCTTCCCTCTCTTTTCGGTCCTCTATTATCGTGTTTAAGACTTCTTTGACGAATACTTCGTCATAATCTCTGCTCTCAATAATTTTCTGTTTCAGATCAACTATTTTCAAATCAGCAGTCACCTGAACACCTAGTTCAGTTGCGAGATTCTGCAAATCCTCCTTACGAGCTCTTCCTAAGAAAGACATTTTTTTCTACTTCTTAAGTTTACGAACACCCTGTTCTTTACGCTTCCTCAAAATAGCTCAACTTAATTGCAATAAATAAATAAAGTGCTCTGGCAACAAGGAATTAAATGCACTTGTTTAAATGCTCAGAATAAGCAATACCACATTTATTCCGAACAACCTATGACTGTTACCATCAGTTGATATGCAGTGATGCACCATAAAATAACATACAATAATTTACGACTCAAATATATATGTAAAAATGCAAGATAAACTTGAGTATTAAAGTTCAATGATGAACACTTCAAACTATCGAAGTCCAATGATGGACACTTCAAACTAAGTCCAATGATGGACACTTCAGACTAAGTCCGATGATGGACACTTCAAACTAAGTCCAATGATGGACACTTCAAACTAAGTCCAATGATGGACACTTCAAACTAAGTCCAATGATGGACACTTCAAACTAAGTCCAATGATGGACACTTCAAACTAAGTCCAATGATGGACACTTCAAACTAAGTCCAATGATGGACACTTCAAACTAAGTCCAATGATGGACACTTCAAACTAAGTCCAATGATGGACACTTCAAACTAAGTCCAATGATGGACACTTCAAACTAAGTCCAATGATGGACACTTCAAACTAAGTCCAATGATGGACACTTCAAACTAAGTCCAATGATGGACACTTCAAACTAAGTCCAATGATGGACACTTCAAACTAAGTCCAATGATGGACACTTCAAACTAAGTCCAATGATGGACACTTCAAACTAAGTCCAATGATGGACACTTCAAACTAAGTCCAATGATGGACACTTCAAACTAAGTCCAATGATGGACACTTCAAACTAAGTCCAATGATGGACACTTCAAACTAAGTCCAATGATGGACACTTCAAACTAAGTCCAATGATGGACACTTCAAACTAAGTCCAATGATGGACACTTCAAACTAAGTCCAATGATGGACACTTCAAACTAAGTCCAATGATGGACACTTCAAACTAAGTCCAATGATGGACACTTCAAACTAAGTCCGGAATAGTAAACTGAGTTTAGAACACAGAAAACTTTTGCACAGTTATACTAAAATTTGCAACGATGCAAAACACATTTTCGTATGCTTTTCTGCAGTGTTTAAAATCAAAATTCGTTCAAATAACTTTATAATATCGTTTGAAATTGGGAATAAAGAAATGCTATACCTTGCTTTCCAGGAGATGTGCTTTCATTTCAAAAGCACGCACGATTATTCTATCTCGTCGGTGCCTCCAAAAATAATTAAGACTGTAATGCTTGTTTCGTAATTAAAGCAAACTCCATTGGAACACAGCAAACTTTATTTAATAGATCAATTTCATAACTGCAACATATAAGTCGAAGAAAAGGTAACATCAAAAATTAATAGCCAAAACGTATTCTATCTCTTTTTAAATTAAATGATTTTCTTACTTCGTGCGAGAACCGCACGCAGCTCTCGTGTTGGCGTTTCAAACATTGCCATTTATTAACATATAGATTTCAAATTCAACTATTTCAAAAGTTTAAGATTATTATTGCAACAATATCTAAAGCTGTTACAACGTGCATTTAATATTTAATAAATAGATATCTGGTAATTATACTGTTTTGCTATTCCAGAAAAATCGAGAAAATAGATTTTACAAGAATATTCTCGTGCTTGATTAAAAAGCTAATAAAAGCCGGCTTAAAAGATCGCAGCCCAGTTGTTGTTTTAAGTGAAGTGTATTGCTGAATTAGTGCTGCTATCTATTGCAGCGAATTAACTTTCTCTGCGTTTTGACTAGAGTTGTATTCTACGTTTTGATAATTCAAAGTATAACTGCTGTGAGATGTTGTGCTATTGTACGAATAACTCTGAAGAAATATTTCAAAATTTTGTTTTATTTCTTGCGAAAAGGATAACTTTTATTAACTTTCTATAGACTTGTGCATTCAATCCATTACGAACCCGTACATACGTAACAACGTCTTTATTGAATTCAAAATGAATAAAACAGAATCTCCTCACTTCAATTCATTTCTGCATTAAAAATATCGTTACTCACTAAAATATTCTTAATTGTTATGCTTACTGAAATATCAATAACGTTTCTGAAGGATTAGTCGTCTTTTTAACAAAACACATAAAGTCAAATGCTGTAAAGCCATTAAAGCTGATAAAATCTGCTATTCCCATCTCTTCTTGATTATGTAAACATTTCGCTTTGAAACTTTCTGAAGCTTTCCAGTTTTGAGTATCACAGGTAATCAGTTATGCCTCATTTCCTTCAAACTATTTTGACCTGCATACTCCTTTTCAAAGTTAAAGACGTTAAGTAAAATATTTCTAAAGTTTAAGAGTACGTAGCAATACCTGAGATTATATTTCCAGTTAAATTTTTGAAAACTATGCGTGGTATGTACTTCTATCTCGTTCTCGTTACCATGGAAACAGCAATGGTAAAGCTCGTTAAGTATTATTAGGTGCTCTGAACAATATTCAGAGAAGCAATGCAAGACGTGGAGAAAAAAAGCCACAGACAAATGTTGCAATGATTACCACTTTATAAACGCATTTTAATTATCCAAGAATTACGTCTGAAAATTCAGACCTACGGTTTAAATTTACCTGTTACCAAGCGTCGCGTAACAAAAGTGCATATTAATAAGTTAAGATCTTGCGTTGCAATATCTTATGATGTAAGTATTTTATTAATGTAACAAGCCAACAAGTCGAGCGCGCTTTCAGGCTTTTACGTGATTCAGTGGCAACAGTGAAATGATATTTCCTTGTTAAGATTTAAATTAAAGGAATCAGTTTTGGATTTTGGATATTGGTATGTGATGGAATGTTATATGATAATGCTTAAATAGATGCTTTTGTTTTGTACATTTAGTACATTATTATTCATCGAATTTTATAATCCATGTTAATTCTAAAAATGTGTGTAAATGGAAATGCAAACAGTCACAGTTATACAGCGGATAAAAAACGTATTGGCAATTGCCTATAAATGATCATATTTGCTAACAAAGTATGTTTACAGATTTTATTTTAACATAAGAAGGAGAAAAGACAAACAAATATAACAAAATTTTCATTTAAATATTTTTTTTAATCAAAATCTACGAGAAAATCCAAAATTTACATGATGAAAAAAGTATTGGCAAAATTATGAAATTGACAAAATTATGAGCAAAAGCAAAAACAGTATATGTTTAGTACTTTGTATGCATACCTTTTACATCAATAACAGCTTGTCATCTATTTCTCATAGAGGAAACTAAGGTATTTGTTATGCTGTTGGAAATTTTGTGCCATTCTCGCAAGAGTAAACGTTTCAGGTTGTCTTTACTTGAAATTTTATGTTTCCTGATTTCTAGATCCAGCAGGTGCCATAAATTGTCAATTGGATTGATGTCAGGCGATTGAGGTGGGGTTTTTAACTGGCAAGGAGCATTGAAGAGTAGCCATTCACGGGTGAGATTTGCTGTATGCTTGGGGTCATTGTCTAGTTGAAAAACGAATGATATTCCCAAGCCAAGATTTTGGGCACTGATTTTTAAGTTATGGCGCGAAATGTCAATGTATGTACGTGCTGTCATAATACCATCAATAAAATACAGGTTGCCAACTCCATTAGCTGCCATACAGCCCCAAACTAAGACGCTGCCTCCACCATGTTTTACAGTAGCAGTTAAATGTTGCTTTTCCAATTCAGTATTTGGCCTCCTCCACACATATCGTCGTCCATCCCTGCCGAAAATGTTAAACTTTAATTCGTCGGAAAAAATAACTGTGTTCCAAAACTCTTCAGATAAATCAACGTGGGATTTTGCGAAATCTAACCTCTTTCTCCTATTTATTTCCGAGATGAATGGTTTCTTTCTAGCTGCCCTTCCATAATAACTTCTCTCGTGTAAAACATTCCGTACAGTCTGTACGCTGAAACTCTTTTGCGAAGTGAAAGCAACATCTCTAGCTATCTGGGGTGCACTTATTTTCGGGTTTTTCTTAACCTTATTAATAATGACACGTTCTTTTTTGTAGAACATATTCTAGGTCGTCCACTTCTAGTCTTATTTTCAGTTGATCCTGTCTCCTTGAACTTTTTTACAACACTTCTGACAGTAAATAAACTTACATTCAACTGCACTCCTATAAGTTAAACCTTCATTTCTGAGCCTAATAATCGTGCTTTTAACACTAACGTCCAACTCCTTTGATTTCGAAGTCATTTTACTGCAGTAATCGCAAAATAATCCATATACACTTTTGGAGTAGTATTGCAGACTTTATACCGGTAGAGTTTCTTATCCATCGAAACATGTGACTTCAATTTAACAAAATTTGCATAGCAGTTAAAACTTGGCCAATACTTTTTTGACACGCAAATTTTCGTTTTAGAAAGAAAAAATCGTAGAAAATGCAAATTAAAATAAAATTTTTACTATTTTTATAGATCTGAGATGTCTTGTATTTAATTACGACAGCTAAAATTGCATAACATTTTATTTATTTGTCAATATGAATAAATTAAGGCAATTGCCAATATTTTTTTACCCAATGTAATTCCATTATTTGTTTTAATTTTTTTAATATTATGATGTTAGAAAACTAAAATTTTCTACATTCGACACCTAGAGTCATAAAAGTTTGAATAACATAATTCTTTACCCGAACATGGGCACCTAGAAGACCAAATTCGGAATTTGTTTTGCTGTATATTTCATATTTTCCAAACTTTTAACGAATTTTTTATTACAAATCTCAAAAGTTTCAAACCGAGCAGTAGCAACACTGTAGGGAATAAAACATTTTTATCTCCAGACCGCGAGACTGTCTATCGGAAATTTTAAATATATGCTGTTATTAAATATTTTTAGCCCACAGTGGCGTTAGCTCAAACGTGTATGTGTCTGTAAATGAAAAAAGTGCGCGTTTGGGCGTAATATAAAATTTCAAATCTTTCAGATTTTTTAAAAAAAGTTTTGCTATAAAGCAATCCATTGAAAAACAACGTGTAAATCTTAATGATATCTTGATGCTTTTCTATAGCAAAGCTTTTTTATTAATACCTACAGATCTATAGCATAATTATAATTAATAAATATGCAGTGAATTTCCATTGCACATGATAATAACAGAAAAGGACGACAAGTTCAAATAACTCATGAAACATAATGCAAAAATAATTCAAATAAATTTAAAAAACATAAAATTAAACTCTAAGAAGATATAAATAATCCATACAAAATGGCTAAATTTGTGGCATAATATTTTGTATAAAAATGTGATTAGGATTGCATTTTCTCGTGCAATTTTAATTATCCCTATATTTCCACATTTTGGAAACACAGAGCGTTTATTTGAAAAAATTCGTAACCCAAAGTGACGTAACCCGAGACATTTATTGACTGGAATGTTACAATATACAGGGTAAATGTTTGAGCACTTCCAAGAAAAACCAGTTGAATAACGCCAAATAAATGTAAAATGGTGCTCGTAACAAAAATGATGTGATAAATAAGCAGAAAAGGTTCTACTATACATAGCTCTGCTTTCAAAATAAGAATTAAAACATTTGATACTGGAAGATTTAGAAATGATAGTTGTAGTTATGTTGCGATGAACCGTAGTGGAACAGGGTACTTGGTAGCGGCTCGCATCAAAATTTGCACAAATCTTAAAAATACAATTTCTCTGCTCTATTGTTGAAATTCGAATTCTATTCTTCGATTTAGTTACCGTGAAAGGCTACGAATACAGAAGCATGCATGTATGACATTAGATTTACACTTGCCGTTTTTCGATCAGAGTTTCACAGATAAGAAATAAAATCCGCAAAACGCTTCTAAACGTGCACTCTATCGCAATCAAAATCACATTTTTGTTCAATCTCTGCATTAAAGTAATGCTGAGCTTATGAACATATTTCCGTTTTTTAAGGTAAAAATTTAGTAAATCGGAAAATACCTACATTTAAATTTTAAATAAATTTAAGTGGCTTTTACGATTTTTAACTCAATTTTACAAACTAAAACGTACTAGCTGGATTTTCATTTATGTTCTTGTAACGATAGAGATTTTCGTATTATACGTATCACTGCTTCGATAATTGATTCTACGTTGTTAGCGAAAACCTTTAAAATTTGAAAGTTTAGATAGTCAAGGATTCTTCCGTATTTATTAGATCTAAGAAATACTCAAAATTTAAATCATTAATTAATCGCGAATGGCTTCGAATAGGCGGCTGGACTACTGTTTTTCATTACTTTTTAACAAAAGGTCTCATGATTTTGAATCTTTCTTTGTACCATCCCATCACAACCCTGAGTACATGGCCCAGCATATAACATAAATACATGTAACATGTAACAATTAGGTAGTACCATTTATGTACCCAGTGTGTGCTAATTTACAAATTCCCTAAAATAATGCAAATGGTTTTGCTTTTTATCGGTAGGTCTTTTAGCATTTTAATTCCTGACTTCATGTTTAAATATCAGTAAATTATTTCGTAAAGGACAATACTAAAGAATATGTAAGATATGTTAAAACTACTTTTGAAAAAACAGAATTATTGTCTTATTCTATTTTGGGTCCAAATTAATGTTGCTGTATTGCTTTCGATTCATATATCTATACGTATTAATTGGTAACATAAAATGGTGAGCTCTAGAAAGGCTGTAGAGTAATTATCCTCTGGTTTTAATAGCAGACAGATAAAGTCAGAGAAAGGGTATAAATGACCCTTTTATTCGATCACAAAATGCTTACACTAGGGTTTACATAAGCCAAAACGTATTGCTTTACTTAAACAAGTAATGTTGGACTTAAGTAATGTAATTCAACTAGCCTAACGGCTCACAGAATAATTTAAACGCAAGGGAAGGCTCTGGCTCGTAGAAGCCGGCGGAACAAGCCTAATGGCTAGAAGCATTCAACTCCATAGAATCATTCGCTATTAGCCCTAGTAACAACATGGCCTTTAAGCAGACATAACACACTCTAAAATCAATTTCTGAAACCTTTGCTTATAAAGCGAAGGTTTCAGAATATATACAGCGAAATTATATATATATATATATATTCAGATTTATGTAGGTAAATTTAGAATTGTATAGCGAAACACTTCTTTCTCTATTAATTTGAATAAACGCGCGCTATCTAATTTACATTCTGGCAAGAAAGCGTGGGTGAAAATGAGAGCCACAGGAAAGTTGCTTTAACTAAAAATTAACTATTAGAAAAAATAAATAAAGTAATCCTGTTATATTTTTAAATGTAGTTACTCTAATTTGTATTTTATTTAATCTATAAACATGATACGGTAATTCCTGAAGATGCACTTTCATGTTGTTTGTGCAGAATGAATTATTTTTAAAAGTAAAAAAACTGCATATTCTATATTCTGCTCTACGTTTTATGTGATCCTTATGAATGGTATCATTTAAGAGTCAAATAGGACTGTTCATAAACCTGTTTCTATATAATCTCCCAAAAATAAATGATTCTTTAAGCATAAATGTCTCGGAGTCCGTATACTTTGCATATCGATACATTACCCAACACTTTTAAGTATAATAATCAACAAACTCATAACGCTCATTTGGCTAAAAACAGTGTTTTATATTTGCATGGAAAAGAATAACTAAAAATATTGATAAATTTACTTTTACTTTAGATATATACGGTAGCACAGGGAAGATTCAATAACATATATAGGACATAGAGTGCAAAGCCCGCATTTGGTGGGCAAAATTTGCTTAACATTTATATTCAAAAAATAGAAAGATAAGTATACAAAAATTCTATAAAATATGAAGCAACAATTCTATAAAATACGAACCAAGTTCGAAATGTTTACTACTTCCTCTTAACATTGATAACGAAAATTTCAAAATTATCAATTAATATCAGCTTTGAATACCTGTATCTGATAACTCAGTGGAAGAAATTGAATGGAATTAAAGAAAACCTATTTTAGCTCTTTGGTTCAATGGTCACATTTAAAATATACAAAGAATGTCGTGTGGTGTCCTAAGATTTGCTTATTGTGTCGTCGTTCTCCTAGACTGGGTGTCAGCCTGTTTCGCAAAAAGAATACAGAGAAAAAGGGAAATTGAAAATTAAAGAAATGCAGTCTAGTCATTTTTTAAGGATGGAATGTGGTTCTAAAATCCCAGACGTAGAATTTTTAAGGTTTAGTATTTCTTTTTTGTTAAAACTTGAAAACATTCTGAGAAAAAATAAAAAAAGTTTCAATCTAAGATATCCATAGAGTTCATTATGTTCGATTTTTTTTACATTTAGAAGTTTGCTATAGCACTAAAAAACAGCATTAAAGGTTATAGGAAATTGGACGGGATTAAAAGATTCGTTTGTTATATCCGGAGGTTTGTTCGTTAAAAGCCGGGTTCGTTATAGTGGGGCTGAGCTGCATCTATAACTTACGAAGCTCTGTATTAATATGTGTTCATTATCAAGTTAAATTATTACTACGTAATAATTAGGCATTGAAATTAAATAACAATGTAAGAGAACTCTCTAGAAGAAAAAGATAATTTTTCTGTTCTCTACTTGTTTTCATCAAGTTCCTTACAAAACCTCTTTCTCCATTCTTTCGATACCATAATGGGTAACCGTTGCCTAGTAACCTACATTAATGTAATTACCCTTGCTTCGTATTACATTATCATAACAAGATGATTACGCCGAGCAGTGAGAGCTCATCTTGCAGAAAAGTTGGGTGAAGGAGGGTATTTGTCAGTTGCGTGAGTAATTATCTTTCCTGGATTGTCTCAGGGTTTGCTGATTCGGGTCTTTTTTCTTTTTCCTGCGGTAAAGAAAGGTTCGTCTTGTATGCTAAATCTGTATCTCACGTAATGAGCTGAAGTAAATTTGAATTGCGTAAGATACAAGTTTACAATATCATTTTATATTTTGCGTAATTTAGAGTTTATTTTCGATAAGTTGAAACTGAAGATTGCAGAAATAGTTTTGATTAATGAAAAATTCCTTTTTATGATAAAAGTCAACACTGGTTTCGAATTTTACATTTCGCCATTTAATCTGACTCATGAAACGTGCGATATACCATAATCTGAATATTCTATGGGGCTGTACTGTAATATTAGAAATGCAAATTGCATAGTAGGTTTTCTAAATAGCACACAAAATGCGGTATATTCTATTTATAAGGTATTTTCTCCCTCTTTACACCATGCTTTCGTGGTGTAACGGTAGCACCCTCGGCGCGTATTCGAGAGGTTCGTGGTTCAAGTCCCGGCGAGGATATTGTACATTTTTCATGTCGCTTGCTCCAAAATAACCTAACGATTCTACAGTGGCAACCGAATTAAAAGTCGGTGGATGATGATTTTTTACCACCAGGATTTGGCGATTGGGTCACCTAATCACCAGTCGTCCATTAAAAGGGGGAGTATGTAAGGTATTCCCTCCCTTCCTTCTGTATGCCTTCATAATGTAATGGTAGCACACTCGGAGGCCCAGGTTCGATTACCGGCGAGGGTGTTGCTCCTTTTTACATCTCCTGCTACAAAATAGTCTGATGATTCTGAAAATTTATTAATGCAGGAAAGGATATTTTTGTTTCAAATCAAATATGAAATCTTATATAGCATTTATATTCTCCTATGTAAAAGCAGTTTTCACGTCTTGGAAATCATTATTTGAAACTAAAAATCATACTCACGCTAATTACTTAAAATATTAATGCAGTGAACAGTTAATTTGTTTTACTTAACTTCTCTGAATCGCAGAAATAGTATACTAGAATTTTCTAATAAGATAGTTATAATACCGTTGCGTGCGTACGGATTCATAATATATTGAAAGCACAAGTTCGATAAAAGCTTAATAAATTTATTCTTGTCACAAAAAATGTAACAAAACGCCGGAATTTTTCTAAGAGATATTCGTACAATATCACAATATTGCGCATCATAATCAGTAGTTATATTTTAAACTACTACAATCGTTAGAATACAACGCAATGCAAAGAGAAAGCTAATCCAATGTCACTGCGAATGAGTCACAAACAACAATAGCAGCTCACTAAAGAACACTGAGATGTCTCTCTCCGGCATTTTAAAGTTTTTTAATCAGTCGGGAGAAACTTCCTGTAATTTCTGTTTTCTTGAGATTTCTGGAAAGCAAAAGAATAGAATTACGGTTAGAGCTAGCATAGCAGTCGATTACATTTATTCAATTTTAATATAAATTAGGATATATCGATTTATTAAATGATCCCTCTGACCAGCCAGGGTTTTCGCTAAGAAAGCACAAATTTCCCAAAACTACTATCAGAAAAATTTATTTTCTCGATTTAATGTAAAACCGTTCCTGGCATTTTATGCCTGGATTTATGTGCTTTTAATATATTGCTTTAATTTCTTTGACATATTTTAATATGCACGTATACATACGTTCATACAAATATCGCAAAAATATTCTAGGCCGTATATATACGGCCTTGCCGGTTACAGGGTTAAATGCGCGTGCTCCTGTATTCTTACTTCTCGGGAGTAGCTTTCTCTTAAAATATGCTTTGTGCTGCATTGTACTGGGATATAAAACGATTTTTAAATATAATTTTACTAAAAATAGCTAATTAAATACCAAATCCGTAACAATATATTTTAACTTAAATGTAAATTTAGCGTTTAATAATTTTTAAACTTAGCACTCGATCGTTTTAAACTTGTTTTTATTTTAAACTGGAACTTTGGGTACATTTATTTTGAGTAATGTTCAACTAATCAAAATCACTTTTAAAAATTTTTAAAAAATTCTTTCATTTTTATAGCATTCTTCTTTAAAAGTTTTGAGCTAAAAGAAAAAATGAAAAAAAAATGTTATCTGATATGCTGAATTATTTTCCTATAAAAAGGTCAAAATCTTTGTTGTTTTTAAACTAAGACTGGGTTTAGAGACTAAACCTATATTATCTAAGTTAAACATCTAGCAGCGTAATTTTATTTCCCGCGTTAACCTGACACGGTATTTCCCGTCTGGGAATTTCCATTAATACAACCGTGTCAATATAAAACTTCTTAAGTACATTTTATGGTACTTAGGTAAAACGTGTTAAACTAGGAACTTTTTTAAAGCCTGAAATATTTACAACAGCTCAGAGATTTTGCTTCTGTTTTTTTTCCTCCATAACGGCCTCAAAACGGGCTAATAATTCTCAAAAGGTTCGATCAGGGTTACGACGTTTTATGTCCATGTATTCGTTTTATATAAAATAATATTAAATTACGCTGAAGTAAAGTTACGGAAAGTTATATTTTATTTTGCTTATTTGTTTTGAAAACTTAGTAAATTTTACACGCAGACTTAAGACCCTTGAAGTTGAAACTTTTACATTTATTCCCAGGGAAAATGAACGGTAGAATAACTTCGGTAATGAAACAGATTAGAGAATGATTTTAGACTTAATAGCATCTTCTAATTAGACTGGCATATGACGAAAATTGAAAAATGAATTTGAGAGATTTGAAAAAAAAAAAACAACATAGAACTGAGACGAAAGTAGGAGTCTTGTTTCAGGATCAAATACCGAAATACATTGCCAATCTGGACGCAAGCCATAGCATTCTTTGTAAATGAAATTTATAAATTTCAATATAAAACTCAAATTTAATTCTTTAAATCTCTACATATAATAAAACAAAGAGTCTGTGTGTGTGTGTGTGTATGTGTGTGTCTTTCGTTCGCGTTGCGAGTAAGCTAATAGACCCAGGGCCACGAAATTTTGGTACATAGGTGTATCTACGAAAGAGCCAGTGCACCTCGAAGCGATTTTTTCGAAATTCGAATTCGAATTTTTTTCATTTTATGTTTTGTGACCAAATCGCGTCATTTTGAGACATATGGGCTACAGGAAAGCGAGATTTCACTCTATACATTTCATTTTTACGTCGTCGTGAAGCGTAGACACTTAGCTATTTTACGAACTTAAAATAAATTTCGTATTTCAATAAATCGATTAAATACAAATTTATTTAAGAAGGTGAGCTTCTTAAATAAATTCCTTTTCAGCGGAATTTTTTTAAAAAAACTTATTTTAAAAAATGTGCTGTTTATTTTCCTTTGATTTTTGAACACGTTGAACTTTAATCCCTTCGACTCCTTTTAAAAGAAGAATTTTGGAAAAATAATAATATTTTGTATTTTTTTTAATGTTTTTAAATGAAGCTTCCGAATACACTTCTCACATCTCAGATATTTTAAAATGTAGTTTTGGCAACAATTTTCCTTTCTTATTGTTGTTGATAGATTTTTGGTGAAATTGCATCATTTTGAATAGTTTCATTCTTTTAAAAATTTCGGTTTGGCAACAATTTTTCATCGTATTTCTTATGTTACTGTTTTTAAGAGACTGAAAAGTTTAAGAAATTAAAAAGTTGTTTCTTTTTTGCAACGGTAAATTGTTTAATTACTTTATTAGGATAATTAACATTTGTATCAAGGGCTATTGCTTATTTCATTGTAATATTTTATACAAGTTAAATGATTGCCATGTGACTGCTGACACATTTCCTCAGAAGATTACCTAAAGTATCATAATATTTCAAAATTTGAGAAAAAGGATCATTCAAACTATCGAGCAAGAAAATGTTTAAAAAATTTTAATTTTATTGTAGAATTTTTATATAATTTTTTATGTTTTCATAGTGGTGCTAAAGAACGGGGATATAAATTATGCTTTAACAAATGTTTAATGAACATCTCATGCAATTAATTTGCTAAAAATTCAAGATGTATATGTTTTTCTGGCGATACATCAGGGCCGTATACAAAGGAGGGTTGGAATCTTAACAAAGAGAAAAAAGTTGGAAGAACTTACGCTGCCATAGGTCCCAGGTCTTTTAGGCATTTTCCCGGTACGTTTAAAAGCCAAACGTAGGCTGGCCGCATAGCGGCTAGTAAACTTATAAATCTAGCTTTAAACTCGAATGTTTTCTAATTAGCTCGTTCACTACCTTGTACGAAGTAAAGGAAATATTGCAGTCTCGAAAAATTTCAGGTATTACATTTCAACGAAAATATCCATTTTGATTGCTCTCGAATCTATTTGAACGATGTGTCTGCGTCACATCTGAGCGTACGAACAGAACAACTTTTCCCCAAAACGGATTTAAAATGGATTTTACAAGACATTTGTTTTTCTTGAAACCGTACGTACATATGTATGTATCTCTCTTTATGTCAAAATCAAGTAACCTCAGAACGTTGCAATTGTGCATATAGGACTGTTATAACATGCAGTTGTGCACCTCCCTTTATGGTTGAAATCAGCTATACCAAAAGTATAAAAATATATGTATAAATTTAAAAAAATACAATAGTGTTATTTCGTTCGTATAAAGCAAATTAAAATTTTAAATTTTAAATTCAACAAATACAAGATTATTACCTCATTCATATAAATTAAATTAAAATTTTAAATTTTTAAATTTTATATACATATGCACTCTGTTACCTGGTTCGGTGAACTCAGACGTTTTATTCTTAAAAATGGTAAATTCTGGTATTATTATGGTAAATTCTGCATTTTGTGTTTTAAAAGCTATTGGATTATGTTGCTCTTATGCTACAGTTAAGGTTTTTATGCCTTTAGTTAATTTGCATGCAATAGTTGTAAAATTCTCAACAATTTAAAAGTTTTTTAATGGTGACTAAGCCTAACGTTTCAGTCTAATTTATTTAGCGGAATAGTAAATTAAGTCAATTTCTGCACCTTCAGTGACTTTTTGCCGAGTGAGACCAAAAGTAAATTTTCAGTTTTGTGCACTGAAAAAACTGCCATCTTGCCCGCTGGCCGAGCTGCTTTAGGTAAGATTGGATTATGCGGCATTTATGTTCCAGTTTATGTTTTTATGCCTTTTAGTTAATCTGCATGCAAATGTTGTAGAAGTATCAACAATTTAAAAGTTTAAGTAGCCTAGCGAGCCCCGTTAAGCCTAGCGAGCCGCCATTTTTTACATTTGGAACTCATTAGAATAGAGAATTAAGTCACTTTCTGCACCTTGCATGTATTTTTGCCGAGTGAAGCCAAAAGTAAACTTTCAGTTTTATGTATATAAAATTCTGCCTTCTTGCCCGCTTGTCGATTTGCTT
The DNA here is from genome assembly GCA_000611955.2 of Stegodyphus mimosarum. Classification (NCBI taxonomy): domain Eukaryota; kingdom Metazoa; phylum Arthropoda; class Arachnida; order Araneae; family Eresidae; genus Stegodyphus; species Stegodyphus mimosarum. Next base: position 301,834 of record KK119513.1, on the reverse strand, counting down.
GTTTTTGCTTAGAAACTCTAATTTTAATTACAAAATTTGTTTTTTTAATTGCTTTAACTGTATTTGTTATTTTTTTCAATTTTGAATGAAGTTTTTTTTTTCTATTTTCAAGTTTAAATGAAGATGTATTTTATTTTTATGTACTTTTTCTTTGAACGAAGTGAGGACTGAATCAATGGAATGGGAAATGTATTTCTAATGAAATTCGAAGAAATAAGTTTAATTGAAATGCAGCAATTTTTTATAATTTAATAGGCTGTATAAGGACGTTATGAGTGTCCTCCTCAGATTTTTTTATTAATTTAGAATGGTAACAGGAACAACAAAACAAAATTAGAATATAATTTAAAATGAAAGCATTTAAAATTGAGATTTAAAATAGATTGAGATTTTAAATAGAACCAAACATTTATAATAGTAAAATGTATTGTTTAAATTCTTTTTTTCGGGATTTTCTTTTCACTAAATCAGAAAGCATGCAATAATTGTTTTTGGAATACCGCCAGCTGCTACCACACGTCGACATCCCATGCACATTTTTCTCTTTGTCCTTCTTTATTCTTTGCCTTTTTACACTTCCTTGTACGAAGTAAAAAGGAAGTATTGTAATGTGAACAATTTCGGGTATCATATTTCAACGAAAATATCTATTTTGACCGCTATCGAATGCAATTTAACGATGTTTTTACGTGATATGCATACGTAAGGACAGAAGAAAGAACTCCTTTTTTCCCCAAAAAATTATAAAACTGATTTAAAATATAGATTCTGAAGAGATTTTTTCGTGGCGTCTGTGCGTACGTACATATGTATACATGTATCTCGTATAACTCAAAAACAAGTACCCTGAGGACGTTGAAATTTTGTCCTCTGAAAAACCCTCAGATTCGTCCCCCTGGAAGTGCTCTCCATCAAAACTGAAGATCTTAACTGAGCAAAGTCGTACACTTACCTGTATAGGGTTCAGGGCTCTTGCCAACGAAAGGCGCAATCTTGCACTCCTTGCCACGGTGAATTTCGTGGACTCGTTCTGAAGTTACTCTCAGACAAATGAGATATCCACTTACAAAGATGATGGGACTTACTAAATGGACACATGTTTGGGCCCCACGAAAACAGATCCTACTCTAAAGGGTGTCTTGCTCTAGAGACATCTAAAACATTTGCATTGCAATGATTCAGAATCTTATTCACTTCAATAGCAAAATCCGCGCACTAACTACAAGCATCAGTTTGAAACGACCTCTAAGGGAAGTAGATAAATCCGAAACATCGTTTCTGATGTGTTTTTGTTCAGTTAACATTTGTATACATAGTTAATATTCAAAGGAAAGAGAGTTTTCAAAGGATAGCTAGCAGTCACACTGGCCTCTCGTCCCTCTTAGTATTTTATGAGCATGCAGCCGTGAAAGTCTACTAAGAAGTTAGAAATTATTATTCATCTACAAACAAGTTGGGAAACATTAAATGCACAATGTTACCGAATTCATGTTTTTATGAGTGGCATGTCAATCTGTTAATATTTAATATCGAAATAATAGTTATATGGTTCCTGGTTGTGCAGAAATTAAAGTGAAGTCTTGGTCCTGTTAAAGTGACAAGCGGGTTCTCCCTCCGTCCAAAATTTTTAAAATAAAGTCCTTCAAAAGTTAAAATTACCTTTTTATTATATCTTTAAATAAATAGACATCGCAACATGTGCATACACATAAACTCGGCCATTTTTAAGAGAATTAAAAATAGTAAAGTTGAAATTTAATGACGTCCCCGGCTACACAAGATGATCTACTTAAGTTGCCTATATACTTAAGTTGGCTAAGTGTTTTAACGTCGGGTAGCGAAATGGCTGAAGACGGGGATATTCACTGGAAGAATTTTACGATATAACGTAAACTGTAGGCGAGGCTGTGAAACTAATCCAAAATAATCAAAACCATTGACTTAAATACTCTCTCAACTAATTT
>KK119513.1:255756-299854 GCA_000611955.2 Stegodyphus mimosarum | reverse complement strand
CTGCTGAAGACTACGGAAAAGAAGTTATAATCAAGTTTAAATCATAATGATTGGATAATTAGTATAAAATAGTCTACAGAGTGAGACTCACTTACATGGACGCTGAAGTTCTCGAACTTTCATTGACAAGTACATAAATTATAAGAACAAATACTATGTTTTATTACATACAGAAACGTACATTAAATTTAGTAAACAATAACTATAATTCGTCTAAATAAAAATTAAAATTCAGTCAGTTCTTATTGTAGCAAGCAAGCCTTTTTTTTACCAGTTCTTCATTAAATTCAATTAGATTCATATTACCTTAATAATAAAACAATTAATTAATCTTCTCTAAAATTAAAAAGGTTTCTTCACATCAATAATACATGAGGTCACAACTGTTTTCCTATTCAAGTAATACCTACAATCTGCAACATTTCTCACGATTCAGAGGTTTTGCAAATTGATGGCATCTGCACGCAAAATATTATCGAGTTTGAAAAATGAGGCTGCTTCACTGTGGCATGCGGTCTGAATTTTGCATATCATCGATTCCAAATGATATCACGCAAACTTTGATAAAGCAGCGCATTTTGAGATCATTTGAAGACTAGGAAAATACCAGAAAGCGAGAGCAAAGAACATCTACAGTTTTCGCTGTTTGCGTTCTCACTGTTTAAGTTTCTTCTAAACGTGATATTAATGTAATACTGTTGTAGTCTGCTGTATATCAGGAATACTTATCAAATATAAATTCTGAATGTTTCTCGTATTTGGAGGAAGAGAGGTGTAATAATCATTCATCATTCTGAAATTAGTAATAAATAATCTTGGTACTAATTCAAAGCTAAATTCTTCAATAGTTTAATTTTCTTAGTATTCTAAATCACATCATTATCTTCAAATTGGAAAAAGGGAAGAAGAATTTTATAACACCTATGATTTAACCGTACGGGATATATATAGCTAGGCAATGAAGCTGAAGAATTTGGAGGGGCATGGCCTTTGCTTTTTGTCCCCTATGCTATAGTGAGTTCTGAATACAGTATATGCCCTTTTTAATTACTGTATGCAATTTTCTCGGAAATGACAGTTACAAGTCTTGTGCAGTCACTATGTTTAAGTTATTTTTTTGATTTATTTACCAAGATATTTTTACCAAGAAGAAGCAAATATTTTAAAGAAATTTTGTGTTAATTAATATGTTATTTATAATTTCAGCATTTACTGTAGCCTCTCCTTTCCGTATTCCGGCACCAGAATCAAGATGGTTAGTTAAAATTTAAAATGAGGTTTTGGTGTTTTAAGGCAGGGCACGTTCCTGGCAACGCGTGCACAGTTTCCAGGCACCTCTGTTAGTTGTAATTATTCGGCCTTGCTTTCTATCGCTGCCGAAATGTAAATTCTGACGCTCGTGTAGAGTAGTGAACCAGTTTCAAGTACTGTAATTAACAGGGTAATCTTCGATTACTGTTCGACGTTTAGCTTTAATTTCGACTATTCTATTTTATTTTGCATAACCCCGAGTTGTTGAAGTTGTAGCAAAAGAAAAACCTTTGTTTTAACTTCTGATTAAATCAAAAGGTTATTTTTAAATTTCTCTCTCACCTTTGTGTTTCAGACATAGCGATAATTTTCTTCACATCTGTTAGGGTTATTGGACTAAGTAACATTAACAGATCAAATAAAACGCTGCAGAATTTCCAACTTTGCCTTCCACATACCTTAGACAAACAATGAAATCAAAAGATTGTGAGGAATATAAACGACAGTCAATCTAACTTACAAGTTCTTCAATCTAACCACCTTAACCGAAACCAAATTAACCGGTAATATCAACATAGCGGCTCTTTTGAAAGCCTAAATTTAAATACGAAATTTAAGAATGTGAAATAAAAAATATATAATGGTATAAACATTCAATGATTTCAACACGAAGAACGTTTTTATTATGATTCTGCAGCCCAATGTATTAAATATTATTAAACCAATGAATTATTCATAACGTAAAAATGAAGTAACTATACCTTTTTCAGTGTCAATGTGAGAGTTTTAAAAGCAGTGTCCGTCATTTTCAAAAATATTTAACATACTTACTTTTGCCTTGAAAATGTCAAACAAATTACTTTACGTCGCCGTTTATGTAAATTCTGGCCTGTGATCATGTCTCTAAGTAATAAAGTGAGTGATGAATATTCTATTGGATTAAAACAAGTCTGGCACTTATTCCTGGACATCTTGGACTTAGTTAACATGTTCGGAGACGATTAGTATTAGTATAGAGGCTGTACAGCCGTGGGTGAGTGTAGTCAAATCAGATCTGGTCACAGTCATTCATGCTGACGAAGAAATAATCGGATATGTGTTCCAGCGAAAAATCAACTGCTGATTCTTTAAGACACAAAGACCACTACTAGTACCAGAATCCATTCGCAATCCATCTGTAAAAATGGGAAATTCTGTTTGACTGGGAGGAGTATTTTTGATAAAGATTGATTGTCGTAAATTATTGAAGTCAGAAGGCCTGCATACAAAGTTTGTGAACCGTAATTCAAAACCATCTGGATAAAATGAAAAGCCCCAAAGTTCTTGCTGTGTACGAAGACGTAAAATACTAGCTATTAGAGCTTCTCTTTCTACTTTTGATATGATTTCCTTTTTAAAATCGAGACCCTTATGCCTTTTTAAAAATGTTTAATACAGCATGTAAAAAGTATTTTTGGCAGATTTTTATGCTTATTTTTTGTAGTGTACGAATTCTTTATTTTTACTAGTTGTATTTCTAATCTTGGTGTTTTGTACAGTTTGTTACATTTTCGTAAAATTTGTCATTTGCTTCCACTGTGACATATATGTCATCACAACAACGTATCCTCCTCGCATTTGTAACATGCCCAATCTAAGCATTTATTTTTCTGACTAATGTACCATTAACTTATCAAATGCAATATGTACTCTCACTTCTGTAACTAGCTTAACATACATACCTAAACTTGAAATTGTAACTGTATAGGTCCACATGACTCAAATGTATCACGCCTATTTTAAACCCTAATGAAATCAAATGCAACTGTGAAGGAGAATGTACAAATCATAGTTGTTGTTTAACTGTTTTGATTTCCTTTCTAAAATTGAGACTCTCAAGCTTATATTGTAATGTTTTTTCTAATATAAAATGTAAATGTATTTTTTGTAGTTTTTATGCCTTTATCTGTGTATTTATTTGTGGTGCACGAATTCTGTGCTTTACTAGTTCTTTTCTGATCTAGGTGTTTTGTACAGTTTACGTTTTTCTTTTTCTCTTTTTTTTTAATTGAGACTCCCCTGCCATTTTTATTTTTAAATGCAAAATTATTTTATGTAGTGTTCCAATGTTTGCCTTTGTAGACGGCAGCTGATTACTGATCATGATCAGCTGATTACTGATTATCGGCAGCTGATCATGTCACTACGCTTTTGTAAAACTTCTGTATATTACATAAGACGTATTCTTCAACGTATGTTATGTACCTAATCAATTTGTATTTATTGTATAACTGTAACCTCCGTAATTTTAACTTTGACAATAAATGTCCGACTAATCTGCTCTGGCCCTGACCTGAGGCTGTGGCTGGCAGATAGTAGATGGTCCCACCCCTCTATTCCATTAGTTGCCTCAAGGCTAACTCAGGTCGGAAGTTGCTCAGTAAGTCAGTGTAGTATATATTCCAAGCACAAAATAATTGGTTAAGCAAATTAAATAAACCTCATGTATTTAAGCACAATTTGTGGAATAATAAACACAATTCAGCAATACTAAGGTCTAAATAGGCACAACTCCCGTTCAGCAATAATAAGTGCATGCTTGCATGCTTTACATATTAACAACATTATAGTTGGTAACAGTATATAAACAGATTTTATCTATAGTTGCAAAATGAGGGAGAATGGGTTTACAGATGAAGGAAAAATTCTCCCATGAATACCGAAAACAATGAAGCTGCATTCATTTCCGAACAGTACACAATTTACTTTAAATACTATCCTTATAGGATGATGCAGACATGACAGCAAATTTTGCACAGGCATTGTGTATGAAATGCTACAGCTTCCCGACCATAAATATGAACGACTGAAGACACTACAGACAATTTTTTGTAGGAATCTATCTGCTCAGAGTTATACGTTCAGGCAATTTCTGTAGACGCTGTTTTTTGAAAAATAGTTCTTTTAACGCTGCAGACTCTTTTTCGGATAACTTCCTCTTACTTAGGAACTATTACAAATGGATATTATTCTCTATCTTTCTAGAAACGAAAGTATAGGAACGTTATGCTAGATAATGTGGCTGTTACTGTATAAAAAACCCTGCTCACTCGGTAATATACACATCAACCAGGCAAGCATCGACAATCTGTCTTATTTTGACTTTCGACCTATCTTTCAATCGTAACTGTCAGGGCTGAGAATGTTATGACTTAATTAGTTACATCGTAATTGTATTGTTTAGTCCTACTGAAAACTCAAACGTCATAAAGGATGTTTCGCTACCAGACCGACGAACTTGCAGGGTGTGTAGGGGGTACAGAGACGATTCGAAATCACATAGGAATACACAGTCGCAAATGGTTGTGAGCTATGGTGCAAAGAAGCAGAGAAAAAGAACAAGCACAGCAACACATTAATGGGACAGAAAATATTTTATTTGAAAAGTTGTGCTACAACAAGAGTTCGAAATTACAACCAGAAGTCGTTTGGCAGGCCTGACAGGGGCGCTGCATCGAATTACTTTTTTTCTGGAAGATTCCTGGCATGTCACCTATCATCCTGGCAGCTATAGATATTCGAGAGACGAGGTCTTCAAATGAAGGAACGGACATCTCGTACACCACACTCTTCATGTGATCCCAGAAGAAGAAGTCCATGTATGATAGGTATGGTGATCTGGCAGACCAATGAGCCGGTCCAGCCACGACCTATCCACCGCTGTCTAAACGTCATGTCGAGGTGTCGGCGGATGTCAGTCGCGTAATGGGGAGGAGCTCCGTCATCGTGACACCACATGGACCTACACCGGACCTATCATGCATGAACTTCGTCTTCTGGGGTCAAATGAGTTAAGTGTACAAGGCCTTGTCGCTCGAATATCTGTAGCTGCCAGGAGGATACGTGACATGCCAGGAATTTTCCAGAGCGTAAGGAATTCGACGCAGCGCCGCTGTGAGGCCTGCCAGACGACTTGTGATCATAATTTTGAACACCGGTTGTAGTATAATCTTTCAATAAAATGTTTTCTGTCCGAAGTGTTGATGTTTCTGTTCATTTTCTCTGCTTCTTCGCAGCATAGTTCGAAACTACGGCATTTCAGACCCTACATTCCTATGTGACTCCTAGTCGTCTCTGTACCCCCTACACACCCTGCCAGTTTGTCGGTCTAGTAGCGAATCACCCTGTATATACTCTGCAGTTGTTCATAAAATTCGAAATGTTTTAGAATTACCAACCGTAGGTGCAAACACTGGCTTGATATTTAGAGTTAAACCTTGGGTAGGTATTTCTCTTTCATTACCCACCTCTTACAGTAAAGGCCAAATAAATAAGCCACACATTTCAACCATTACAGTAACAGCCAAAAATGTAAGCCGAACAACAACATTGGCTGCATTAAACGCTTTATTCAATTATTGCTACAAGGAGTCTAAATTTAACATCAGCAGAATCTCATTTGCAAATGTGGTGAAACGTTTCAATAAACGTTGTTTAATTTCATCCTGATTTCCAGTAATATGCAAATTGCATCTGATAGCCGTTTAGTAGTTACATACCGGCAGAGAGTCCAGCTTAGACCCTTGAACCATATGTAAAGCCCATATCAATATCTGGTGTTATTAATTTTCTCATAAGTATTTAGTTGCAATTAACAAGTGTATTAATTTTAAACTACTATAAAAACTGACGGAACTATGGTTGCTATGAAAGTTTTAATTAAAAGGATAATTTGCCTACAAGGGCTATTCACTTCGTTTTGACATTTTGCGTGTCCAGTATAAAATGGCGTTTCTCTTTTCAAATTGTTGCCACTAAATATTAGAGCTCAGCATTATATGTAAAAAATTAAGTAATGAAGAATCTACATGAACGTATGTATGTTTCTCGCATTGTGAAAAAACAACAATACCTAGGAACATCAAATTATGAATAACGTAGTCCTCCACTCGAATACGGGCATCTGGAACTCCAAATTTGCAATTTGAAATTTGTTTTACTATCTGTTTCATATCTTGTAAGCCTTTAACAAATTTCTGATTAACAACAACTCAACGATTTCAAAGAGAGCAATGGCAACAATGTACGAAAAAAAACACTTTTATCTCCAGCACGCGGGACTGTGTATCGGAAATTCTAAAGATATTCTCTTTTTAAATTATATTCTGATATTGCTGTTGAATTTAATTAAGTGCGAAGATCATGATATTTAATGATACGCCAAACTAACATTGTAAACCACCAAATAAAGCTAACACACTAAACGTTAGAAAAACGGCCCTTTGGGTATAGTATAAGATCTGAAAGCTTTCAGATTCTTTAGCTCAAACGAGTGTTAGTTCAAAAGGTCTGTTAATTTCGTTTTGGCGTTTTGCGTTGGCTCAGTATAAATGTCGGTGCACTTTTCAAATTGTTGCCAACAAATATTACAGCCCTGTATTGTATTTAAAGAAATTAAATAAGGAAGAATGTACATAAATGTATGTATGTTTCTCGCATTGTGATAAAACAACGATACCTAGATACATCAAAATTTGAAAAACGTAATCTTCCAGGGAATATGGGCACCTGGAAGCAAGAATGTGAAATTCGAAATTTGCTTTATTATCTGTTTCATATTTTTGTTAGACATTAAAGAATTTTTGGTTAACAAACTCAACGATTTCAAAGCGAACAATGGCAGCAATGTAAGGAAGAAAAACATTTATATCTCCAGCGTGCGAAACTTTGTATGAGAAATTCTAAAGATACGCTTATTTTTAAATTATTTTGCGATATTGTTGTTAAACTGAATTTTATGGTTTAAGTGCGAAGAACACAATAAATAAAGGTAACACAGAAAACGTTGAAAAACATCCCTTTGGGGCTTGATGTCAAAAGGAAAGCTTTCGGATTTTTTTTATTCTTATTATAGTTATGTCTATCCTTTATTTGTGCTACGTCCTACGATGGTTATGGTTTGTACGCAGAAACTGAAGACTAAGGTAGCAACGAGAATTATAAAAGAAAGGATTAACCATTAGTTCTCAAAAGAAGGCCATGTTTCGCTCAGCGTATAATACACAGTTGTGTGTAATACACAAAATTGCAAAAATTCAAACAGAATGAGGAAACTAATTAAGAAAATATGTGTTATTTTTATAGCACAAGAAATGGATATTTGTTTGGGTTTTTTCCCAGCATGCATATTCAAAAGCTAAACATAATATTATGGCGTTTTAGCTTTAAATATAAGAGCAAATTTCGGAAACAAACAAACGATGTAAACTGGAAGAATAAGTAGTGCAGTCACTTTCTGCTAATGTTGGATTACTACAGACTCTCTAAGAGTAATAGAGAGGCCTCGAGGATAGAGTGGTAAAAAGGAAATAGGTGTAATTTCTTCCCCTCAAAAGGGCTTAGCTCTTAGTGCCGCGAGAATGAGCCTGAAGAAAATAAAACTTAAAGAACTGCTGGTTGTGATAGAAGTTTCTTTTTTCCACTCCAGTAGAATATTCCAAACCACCATCAAGTTTAAAGAAGAAAGCTTACCGTGAATGGAATGGAATTTAAATTTTTTCAGAGAAGAAAACCGTAGTGGAAGAATTACTGAGTCGCAAGTCCTGAGATTTGGTTTCTCTCTAATCTTCTTCCCCAAGTTAGAAGACAGAAGCTTTTTCAGTGTCTCTGTTATTTCCTTTCTTGTGTTTGGTAAGTCGTTTATCATTAGAAATATAAGAGTGAAATTGAGTGCTTGTCGAGTGGCAACTGAGCGGAAATGTCAGAGCAAATTAAGTTGTTAATTGTTGCTAAATTCTCGTCGTTTTTGCAACATTCCTCAAGTGTGCATCATATTTCCAAACAGAAATAATGTGAAAAGAAGGATTTAATTTTATTGGATGTTAATTAAAACGGCAAATTAAATTTTTGTTTCTTACTAGAATTGCTGTTTAGTTAAAAAGATTATAACAAATTAAATAAAATTTAATAAAAAAGAAAATCTAAAATGTCTCATTTTAAATTACGTCCAAAGAGGAGTTTTTTTAACATTTTTCTGTTACCTTTATTTATTAAATATTATGTTCTTCGTACTTAAGCCATAAAAATTCAGTTTAAGAACAATATCGCAAAATACGTTTAAACTGAGCATATCTTTAGAATTCCCTATACACAATCTCACGCCCTGGAGATAAAAATGATTTTTCTGTACAACGTTGCCATTGCTCGCTTTGAAATCCTTGAGTTTGTTATTCAAAAATACGTTAAAGATTTACAAAATATGAAATCGATAATAAAGCTAATTCTAAATTCCAAATTTGGGCTTCCAGATGCCTATATTTGCAGCATGATTACGCCATTCAAAATTCGACGGCTCTAGGTACCGTCGTTTTATCACAATGCGAGAAACATACATACATTTACGTACATTCTTCATTATTTAATTTCTTTAAATATAATACAGGGCTGCAATATTTGGTGGCAACAGCTTGAAAAGACATTTAATGTTTCCGACTCAAAATTGCAAAACTAAAACAATAGTCCTTCAGGGACAAAGCGCCTTTGGGCTAAAAACACGAGAAATGTAGTGCCCTTTTATTCTCTGCAATTTTAAGAAAGTTTAAGAAGGCCATCGAGGAAATATAATATTACAGAACAGATTAATTCCCAAAAAGGCAACTTATTTTATGTGCCCAGAAATGGCTATGTCAAAAAGAGATTGCCATTTCCTCTCTTTCTCTCTGAATTTAAGCAAAAATGCTTTTGATTTCAGAAACGTTTTACGTGTTATTTGACTCACAAGATAAATTTGCCAAAAATAAGAAATAAGTTGACTTAGATCCACTGCTTATTTACAACAAAAAGCGAGAAATTTATTTTCAGTAGAAGAGGTTCCTTCAAGGTAAGCTTTCAAGGAACATTTGAACATATTTATTTTTATTTCCTGGTACGAAGTAAAGGAAGTATTGTAATCACCAAACATTTCGGTTCTCATATTTGAACGAAACTATCCCTTTTCACCCCTCTCGAATCCATTTGAACAATGCTTTTGCATGACAATTGCACCCACGTATGTGTTGATGCATCTTGCGTAACTCAAAAATAAATACCTTAGAAGACTGAAATTTTGTATGTGGAACTGTTATTACATGTAGCTATGGGCCTCTCTTTTTCGTTGCAATCGCCATGCCCAAACGTATGCATTGTAGGGTTTCCCTTAATTCAGTTAACCAATTATTCAAATTTTTGTTATCTTTTCTGAAGTCCTCAACTTCCCCTTGCATTTCCTCGCCAGGTTGCAAATTTTAATTTAAAGGAAGTGAGTATTTAAACGGGTGAATCTTCTTGTTTATTTAGAGCATGTTTCAGCTAGCTGGCGCACGTTACGAATCTGTCCTTGCTGTTACGCCTTTTGGCCATTTTAATAATTATCCTGCCGGGTAGGTTGTCGAGTCAACCTAGTTAGCCTTAAAGTGTTAAACTAGCGCTACTATTTAGCCTTGAATTTATTGAGTAACGACTTTTAAGGTTCACCGCAAGTGCTCGGTGTTGATGTAAAGCAAGAAGTACGTGCCTTTCTGTTCATGGTTGATAATAATAAAGGACTATTTTTACCCTTCTTCTGTTGTTGTTTCCTTTAAGCCTGTTCGAGAAGTCGCCAGGTTCCTTAGTAGGATCTCGTAAGTTTATGAGAGAGCACGATCCTATAATATACACTGCCACTTTGCTAAGCGGCTCAGTGAGCTCATTTTTTAATGTTATATGTTAATCTGCATGCAATAGATGCAGAATGATCAATGATTTAAAAGTTTAGCTGAGTAAGCTTAACTAGGCTACCATTCATTTACATCTGAAATTCTTAGTAGAATAGTGAATTAAGTCAATTAGTGCACTAACTTCAGTGTCTTTTTGCCCAGACTGACCAAAATTTAATTTTCAATTTTGTACACCAAAAATTTTGTTGTCCTGCCCGCTGTCCAAATTAATTGTTTTGGCTTTAACATTCTAGTTTTTAATCGTAAAATTGTTTTTTAACTATTTTTAAATGTATTTGACGCCTTATGATTTTCTGTACTTTTCAGTTTTAATGAAGGAGTTGTAAGTTTTATGTATTTTGCCTTGCTACGGAGTGAAAACTGAATTTATTGAATGAAAAATATATCTTTAATGATATTCGTAGAAATAAGTTTAAATGAAGAGCAGCAAAAAATGTGTGTAATTTAATCGGCCACAAGTCATGTGGTTTCTACATCAGATATTTCACATAGGAGAAGCCATGAAATTCTGATACTATCTCCTACAATCATTAACAAAATCTCCTTGTAAGAACTACGGTTGTTTAACTGGTTATTCATTCAGCGAATAGTCCAGTTGTACCAAGAAACATTGTGTAGCAACTGACAATACAGATTTACCTGTGTTGCAGAAAATGAACTGGGATCATATTCAGGTATGTAATTATCTGTTTAAAAGTCACGAATACATCTGTGACTGGAAATATAAATGAATTCAGTCATAAGGTATTTCTCCCGCCTTCTTAGCATGCCTTCGAGGGGTGATGGTCAGCACGCTCGGTGCGTATTCGAGAGGCCCGTGGTTCGAGTTCGTGGAAGAGCACTGCTCATTTTTCATCACTCCTGCTTTCAAAAAATATCTAATGTCTCTACAGTGGCGCCCGAACAGGGACCAAGTGTGGTGAATGATGATTTCTTCACCACCAGCATTTGGCGATTTTTTCCCCTAAAACCCAGTAGCCCTTTAAAAGGTGGAGTATATAAGGCATTTCTTCCGAATTCTTAGTAAGGTTTCGTAGTGTAATGGTCAGCACTCTCGGCGCGTATTCGAGAGGTCCGAGGTTCGAGTCCATCCGAGTGCATTGCTCATTTCTCATACCTCATTTCTCAAAAATACCTAATGTCTGTACACAGTTATTGTATACATAAGTGACTATTGAGGAAAGATGGCAAAAGAAATATTTCCGCAAACTAACCTAATTAACAGACGTTTCATTTGCATTAATTAGTGCAAAATTAAGTGTCAAATTCGTTCAGACTATTAAACATGTAAAGAATTTGGACATTCCTGTCATGTAATCTTGTGGTGTGATAGTAAGTACATCGAAAATGTTACTCGAAGCCCCCATGACACCCAAAAAAAGAATAGTTCTTTCTCAATTATTTCTGAGTATTATTTTAGTTGGCTGAACGGATTCAGAATTTGGGAAAGAAATCACACCTCCCGAGCTCGATTATCAAATTTTTTCCAACGGGTCTTAAGTCCGAGGATGTAAACAATTCTTACATTATCTTGTGGTGTCATCGTATATACGTTTAGTTATTTGAACGACGTATGACCCCTAAAAGGGACTCTGTTTACTTTCAACAATTTCACATTTCCAGGCATCCTTTGTCTCTACAAGCGTTAGATAGGATATTTCTTTAAGTTAAATTAAAAAGAATTCTATTAATATTTTGAATTTATTTTTTCAGGAATGAAAACAGCTCTTTCTGTACGGCCGTGTATTGCATTATTCGGATACATCCAACTAACAAATGAAAGATCTTAATTTAATTCCGGGATGAAGGCAGATTACGTTTTTTAAGATTCCTGCCTGTAGATAAATCTAATGACACAGTTTACGATACTTAATATAATGCATACATTTGTGAAAATTAATAGATATTGTATTCTACTAGTGCTTCACTGATTTTATTTGAAATCTAAATTTTTAATTACACCACTCTGAATCATTCATTAATGTTATCAAAGAGAAATAAGATCTATTAGAAAAGTACCATGGGATATAAATCTACAAATGACTCTAATCCTTCGTATAAAATAATTAAGTACAGAAAACAGTTGCATAATTTCAGTTACTTTGTAATATTCTATCTAATTTAATAGTCCTTGAGAGACAGAATACATATTTTATAGCAAAGCATCGCATAATTCACGTACGTAAATGAGAATTTCAAAAAAGTGTTAAATAACTTTTTATTCTAACTCAAGAAGATTCACAGACGGCCCCTTTTTGGGCTTACAGTAAGCCTCCGCTTGGGCTTAAGACAGAAAATAAGAATCTAATCTAATGCTAACTAACCAATTGAAGCTGAACAAAAATAACTAGCAGAGTTGGCCCTTATTAAAGACCACCGGCGAATAATAATGCGCCGAAAAGTCGTGCAAGATTAAACTTAATACAAAACCGTGGCCAAAAGTCAGAACACGCTCTACTAGGAACTTCTAAGCTCTTCTTCTGAAGTGACCTAGACTTCAACTTAAATACTTGTTTCCTCTTTATTTACACAAAAAGCGATCCTGAAAACTCATTCTGGTAGGGAATCTTCGGTGGGAAACGAGAGAGTAAAGGAAAGGCTTCTTCAAAAATAAAAATAACTATTAGGAAATTCAAATAAACCCCTACAACTTTCATTATTATTGTTTTTTACATTAGTGTTATTTGAATCAAAAAAATGTTTCCATTCTTACCAAAGTAAATATTTCTGAGACAGTACATATGTACTCAAGGATTTTATTTAATGGACATAACCAACCGGATTTATAACCGAAATATTTGCTCATTGTTATCTGCTTAAATCTTTTGAAAATAATTCTCTTTTACATTCGTTTGGTTCTAATCTCTTCTCGATCATAGGGAATGATGTTCGAATGAAATTTTTGTTTCATAACTTTAAACAGTTACTTTGATTAAAGTCAGAATACACTTCTTAAAATACCTGAAATGTTTTCCAGCAAGAAATTTCAGTTACTTTCAGTTCAGTTTCAAAAGTTGAAAAAAACAATAAGACGTAGATTAAACTCTTCTAGAAAATGGTTCTAGAATGGTGTCTAGCTGGAAGATCTATTATAAATACGATTTTCTGTTGGAAATACATTTTCTTTTTTATTTTATTGTGGCCCTTTCCAACGGACGATTGATGTGTTTATTCAAAGTTCAGTCGCGTGTGAAGAAAGCATGTTCTGGGCTTGAAATTTCTCAAGAAGTAATTGAGAAGTCTCTTATATTCGTTTCCTTCGGAGTAAACAAATAAATAAATAAATAACATTTTCTGGAATCTTTTAAGGAAAAAAAAACATTTTAATGCTTTAAAAATACTCCGGTTTCTCTTGTGTTTCTTTCAAACTGATGCTTTTGAACGAAAAAAAGGCGCGAGATTTTTATTTGGATTGTAATATTTTCTATTTATTTTTAAAAAGGGAAAAAATAATTGGCAATGCAACGTCTACTTTAAAGACTTATATAAATGTTTATTATAAAAATTCTATGAAATAATCCGTAATTCATATCCAGTACATGGTCGTTAATAGAAACCTTCCATATAGAAATCATCAAGTTTATAATTATGTATTGCCGTTGTTGATGGTTTTGTGACAAATCTCACTTGTTTCATATCAGAGCAAGCCCACTAAATTCATCGTAGCAATGAGACAAGGTCCTCCTGCCTTTGGCAAGAACCTTGGGTACCGTACCGGTACCAATACGACTTTCCTCAACTCCGCCCCCAATTTTGAAGAAGGAGGCCCAAGGGGTCCGAGTGTTTTCCACCCCCTCTTCCCCTACTATCAATTACTTGGGAGGATAATTGTGTATTAATAGACTGATCTTCTATTCTCAGCCAATGTTTATTTCTACTTGTAATTTCATAATCTTATACTACTGAAAATGTGGTGTTTCGTTTTTCCTTATCAAGGTCAAACTATATTTAAGTAGCTATCCAAATATACATATAACGGGCGAATTATCTTGTATTTGCTTAGAAATTCTATTGCAAAAATTATTTTTTAAGCTTAGAGCGTTAGGTTTTCCTGTAATTTATAAATTTTAATGAAGATAATTTGATTTTTGATATATTTTTGCCTTGCTACGAAGTGAAAGCTGAATAGATTGAATAAAAATAGACCTCTAATGAAATTCAAGGAAATAAGTTTTAATTTAGTGCAGCTAAAATTGCGTATAATTTAATAGGCTGTTCAAAAGCGTCATCTGGTGTCAACTTCACATTTTTTGATTGTACGAATAATGTTATGTAAGTGTATTTATAAGGTATTTCTCCCGCCTTTATCGCATGCCTTCGTGGTGTAGTGGTCTGCATGCTCGACGCGTAACCGAGAGGTCCGTGGTTCGATTCCCGGCGAAGGCGTTGCTCATTTTTCATGTCTGATACTTCGAAATAACCTAATGTCTCTACATATTGATCACTTCTATTCCGTTTAATTACTGGGATTTGCATTGGATTCCTTCAAAAACACTTCTGTCGCAAAATCAACTGACATACTCACAATTAGCATCATGCATAATTTGGTATTCACTAAAAACATATATAATACCAAAGACAAATTAAATTAAAAATGTAATTTTTCTTTAATTTCTATTATGCATGCTTCTCTCAATTTGGATAAGTACTGAAAAACAAATTTCGCGTTTGTTTATGTTTATGTGCGTTATCGGGTCTTAAACCGGGTAGTGTATGGTCAGAGTTGAAATCCATACAAATTTAATGTTTGACTTCATGCATAAAATGTACCTCAAGGGATATGTTTCGTCTGCCCTTTCTTAAATATTTATGACTTTCAAAAGATAAAACTATGCCCTGCTTCTGTCTACAACAAAATTTTATTCCCGCAAAAAAAGAAAAATTGCGTCATATTGGAACATTTCCTGAATTCATTTGCAAGAAACGTTTCACAGTTTTACGTGTTAAAGTGACGTAAAGACATTTAAAAGTTAGGATTTTACAATGGGTTTTATCCCACTTTTTGGTGAAATTTACTACTGTGCTGCAATTTGTGATTATTAAATTGATTGAAGTTTTACGCCACTACTCGCCAGAAACTGTTGACGCCTTTATATCGTGTGGCATTAAAGATTTCTTCCTGATTTCTACACAGGTTTTAGAGCATCATAAAAGTTTTTTCTCTGCTGTAAAAGGGTTTTAGTATTGAAGTAAAATAAATTCAAGTCCCTTAAGTCAAACGTCTGTTTTCCATTATACAGAAACACATTTTTCTAATACGATGGTATCTTAACTCACAATTTAATCCGCTCAATTCATGACACCTAAGATGTTGAACTCAAGAGAAAAATTGTTTTTAACTAATCAATCCATTATTGAAGCTGAAAAATAAAATTGCATGCAGGAAAACATTAAACTGCTCTAACTAAGAATGAAAGGTGAGAGTCCTAATTTTTAATTATCTGAAATTTCCCTGCTGACATTTAAAAGCAATTGTTATCGTTAATAGTTTTGCTAAGATATTACTAAACTTTGAATTTTCGTAAATATTTGTAAGTATCTGAATCCTTTCTGACTATATTTTTAATATTGTTGCTACGTTTACTATTGTTTTATTTATTTATTTTTAGGTTGATAATTGTTTAGTTTATCTTGCGTTTACTCTAATTTTTGGCTCCATTTCTTGAACTTAAGTATTTATTTGTCACATAAAACTGACGATCTTTTTAAATTCCGAGTCCTTCAATGTTAGAATTGTAAGAATGGCTCAATTAGAAAGCGCGATATAGGTAATTTAATTAATAATCGGCCTTGAGGGCAACTGTTGTCATGAAATTAGATCATTTGGCAATTTCTCGCCCACTTCAGGGCTTTGTGGAAGATTCTTGAAACCGCTGACTCTTCCAGAAGATTCCGGAGCTCATGCTACAATGTATGATAGAGCAGGGAGTTAGGAAATTCAGTTTTGAATCAACTGTGAGATTCAGGGGTCAGCTAACTTACATGTCAGCGTTTACCTTTAAAGTTATTTGACAAACGTTACTATTTATTTCCTGTTCTAAAAAGGAAATGTTTTGTATCTCCCTTCTTCTTTAGTTATTTACAGTTATCAGTGTGTCCTGTGTGCTATTTATTGCGCTGATTTTCATAATAAATCGTTAAATTCCTTCTTCTTAGCTGAACTTGTTATTTATAGAAACGTCAGTGATTCTATATCGCAAAACAGTATAGCTATACTTAATGTATATAACGCCTATAACAACTTCTATATGCTTTAAAAAATTAATATGATTCTTAAACTGAAGTTTGTTTTAAATCCAGAGTTTTTCAAGTTAGTATACAAATATTTATTATTTATTCACTATTTACTTTTTGTAATTTTGCTTTTACAGGTTTCCAATTATTTTGTGTTTTTGTTTAGAGAAAAAGGAATTTAGTTTTGCTGAAAATAATTCATAAATGTGCTAAGACAGTTGTTTCAGTAACGAAATTCTCTTTTGCAAACAGTAATGTGTATTCCTTTTATATAATTAAATTTCTTGCTATAATTATTTTGATCAAAGACGAGCGATTTTCAATTAAGAAAATATAATAGTTTTCTCTTTTCGGGTTTTATTAGTAGCTAAAATTTCAATAAAAGGATAAATGAGAAAATTCAGCATATTACTAAAGCGTAAAACATAAAGTCGATAACTGTAAAAAGAGTCTACGCAGAAAGCTTAAATTAATTATGCAATGTCAGGGAAACAAAGAGTAACTATAGAACTATGAAAACTACAAAGTGCAAATATTTTCTACTTACGGTTTAAGCATAGGACAATAAGCATACAGTTAAAGATTTTCCTTAAAAGATTTACCTTGATTATATTATTCATACTTAAAATTTAAACATAATTCTTCAGTAAATATAATTTCTTACCTAAGCTTTTAATTACGGTTTTTTTATCTAAAAAAAGAGAAATCCTCGTGCACCACAAAGTAAAAAAAAATCCTAACTAATAACATCAACTTTCAATAATACAATGAAATCAAACACAAATGGGAAAAGACACAAATTTAATTACGGTTCAGTTTCATATTTTGGTTAATGCAAACATAGAAGAATAAAAATCCTAAAGTAAAATGAAATGTCCTTTAAATTAAACAATTAATTATAAATCAAATGTAGTAAATATATATAAAGCAATCAAATAACGTACGCTGTGGCGACATCATTCGCGTTAATGAAGCTCTATCTATGAAACTTGTCCATGCAATTTTCTTTTAGCCAGAGTGCCAACAGTAAGCTTTCGACAAAACAAAAAACAATGACTGATTTTCTGTCTGTATTATCCTATATACAAAAAAATGTAAATAAATATTAATCTTTTAGGAGTCAGAACGCCGTTTAACATTTCCTATGTTCCAAACTTCCACATACGCTGTTTAAGAAAATAAAAGACAGCGTATTAAACTTAGGTGTTCTGTTGGGAAGTATATTGTTTCGAGCCACGGGTTCGTGGATTTGGAGTAATTGAAAATAACACTTAATGAAGAATTAAGACACAACTTATTCGCCAGTATTATACAGAAGAGTTCCGAAGATACTTTTATAGTCGTCGGAAAATGCGATAAACATGTTGAGCCCATCAGCAACACAGCCTTCAGGCTATAACGATAAAGACAACTTCAGAATAAAGCACTAACGTCCAGCTCCCAACTCGGTCGATCGCTCTCAAGCTAATCTCCTAACTGAAGACACTCCTTTACTACTCACCACTGAGCTCAAGACACTACTTCGCGTACAGGCAGGTTACATATATCTTTAATCTATTTTCGAGAAACTTCTCGGGAAAACTGCTAAGAATGCGTTCCAGAAGGTTCTCGCTCCGTCTACGGCATATCGCTAATTTTTTCACCAAATAGGCGATTTCGCGCCAAATATGGCAACCCTGTCTTTATCGGCCATTTTATGACAACCCTAAATCGTCTTTGCTAGGAAGCTATCTTACTGCAGCTTGCAGCAACAATATCAATATATAATACGAAAAACAGCAAAATTTGAATTATATTTTAGCTGATACATTTAGTCATGTTGCATAAAGAATATGAAAATAAAATATTCTTAATTAGCTTGAAATTAAGAATAATTTATTTTCGCATGCTTTATGCAACATGACTAAATGTATCATAACAGAAAGCTGCAAGAAAATTTCCAAGCTTCATATCAACACATTGCATGCAACGGTTTATTGTCACTGATGAAAAGTTATGAAAGATGATCCATTATTTTCAGTTCCTTTTTATGAATACTATTGAATTTAAGAATTTAGTGAAGCGTTATAATTATTCGATAGCTGGAAAACTACTGAAACTTTTTCAGATATGAATAGAATGCTTTTTGGGATTATTTTCACTGAATAAAAGCTAATAACATTGTAAGGTTTTAGTTAAACTAACAAAGTTTTATTTTAATTTTCCATTTTCTATCTGTTCTCATTTCAACTTCCCGTTAGAAGAAGCGCGCGTTTCAGCTTTATGCTAATTTGAAGTGGAGCCAAGTAGTATTTAAACGAAAGGTAGAAATTTTTCAGTGTGAGAGAGCTTTTAGTCTCAGACCACTGTTACTCTGTTCGACGTTCGCCTGATTAGCTAGTATTTAAATTCTAAGCCGTAGCGCTGTTACGTTATTGCTCATTGACGTAATTCTAAGTGCGTCAGTATTAGTTAAATCTTGCTACGCACCACTTAGTTTAGAGGCCAACCTCGGGTTCATAGCTCTGTGAGCAACGACGATTTAATTTCTATTTAGCTTTAGTTTAAATTAATTTGATTGTTCATTTTAGACCCAAGTGCGGTTTATATTTTCTGTATCTCTCCCGAGTTGGGAAGTGGCTGTATATAATTGTGGTTTAATAAAAGAGGATTTTGAATCCTTCTTTAGTGCAGTTCTTCTACCACTTAACCACAGTTTAATATCAAAGAACATAGCTGCATTCAGCTCCCTGTTCAAGATCAGAACTTAAAGTTTTCACGAAGATGTTTGCCAAGAATATGCACCGAACAGCCAGTCCTGACAACATTATTCAAAATTTAACAAGAGAAATTTATTGCCGAACTGTTGAGGGAATTTTGGGAGTAACAGAAATTTAGAATCGTATGATTTATTTAAAGAACACTTGGTAGCCTTAAATAAATAATAAAATACCATTATTAATCAACGAACAAAATATAAACGCATGAGGAACTTTATACCGGGGACCTCTGTGCAAGTAAGGTTTTATACTTTTATTCCGCTGAGTAAACTAATTTCCACTTGGATAGCAGTGGTTGAATATAATAGATAACGCTTCGTTATAAAGGTTGCTTTCTTTATCTTAGAAGTTGATGTGCATTTTCGTTTCAGTTTCGTTTCTTTCAGGCAATATTATTAGCTCGTTAAATATCTTTAATTTTCATAAAATATTTCTAATATGTATGATAGGTTTTTGAATAAATGCTTTGGATATTTTCAATTGTAGGATAGCACACACCAAGTAGATTTTTATTGAATGATATATACCCCTATAGCTTGCCCTACGTTATTATACGTGTGAACTCTTATGAAGGCACAGAAATAAAGATAATGACTTATTTGAAGATACAGCGGAGTCTACTTGTCCGTTTTAGGGGAGTAAACGGTAGACTCTCTCAGATGTCTTGAAAAAGAATAGATAAATTCAAACGAAGGTTTTAACAACTTTTGTATTTTAACTAAATTGAACAGAACATGCTGTCTACACGACTGGCTCCTATTCATTCTAAATCTCTTAATCTGCTGCCCACTGTAAAGCCGAGTCTAGAATATCAATGTAAACTAAAATAAGTGGCTAGCACCAAATATTCGTACCTTGAAACTCTCTCCTACTACGAACTCTTAGATTCTGCTACACAAATATTATTTGCAAACTCATTTAGAATTGCATTCTGGCCGGAAACAGAAATCAGAAGGGAAAGGAAAGTTTCTTAAAATAAAAGATAATTACTGATTAGTACAAAATAAGGCCTTTACAATACTTCCGTCGACATTGTTGCCTGTTGGCCACCTTTATATTACATATATCGCTCTTGGTTCTTGTAACAATGAGGCACATGCTCTATGTTTAGAAACGTTTTAACATCAGGTTATTCGAGATCGGAAAAGATCCAGCATGTTTAGTTTCGTGAACATCACAAAAATATTGATAATTTATATTGGGAGTTAATTTTTATCTTAAGCGCTAAAACATGAAGCATGACATTTGAAACATATGTAACAGTAATGGTAGAGGTCTTACAATGTGGATAAGTATGATTTACCTTATTTTACCTTAATGAAAGCTCCCGTTTAAAACAGTGTAGAGACGCAAGGGTTTTTTGTTAGAGAAGACAAGTAAAATGCGCAATACTCTCCCCGGGATTCGAACTTGGACCTCTCGAATACGCGCCCAGAGTGCTACCTGTACACCACGAAGGCATGCAGAAAGGAGGGAGAAAATATCTGATACACTCCCCTTTTCAAAGGGCGACTGGGGATTAGGGGACCCAAGCGTAAAATTCTTGTGGTGAAGAATCATCATCCACCACCTTTTACTTCGGGCGCCACTGTAGAGATATTAGTATTTTTGACATACGAAACTCGAAAAATAAGCAATGCCCTCACTGGGACTCGAACCTGGACCTCTCGATACGCGTTGATTGTACTAACCCTTGCACTATGAAGGTATGCAGCAAGGAGGGAGGAATACTCCCCCTTTTAAAGGGCGACTGAAAATTAGGGGCCCTAAATCCTGGTATCCTAAATAAATTACATAGTTTTATAAGCTCAATTTTTTAGTTCCTTTTGCAAATGATTATTTTCATATCAACAGCGAAAAGGAATCACAAGAGTACGACATATGTTTGGATTATAAAAGTGGCCCTTTACACTGCCTGAAAACTGACAACGTTTCTGAAATATTTATTGGAAAAAGATAAAAGGGCTCAAACTTGTTAACAAATGCCACTGACAGAGAATTGTCCTGAACAGAATATCAGATCAGCCAATCAAAAGCATCCTTCTCTATAAGCGCTTATTTTTTCACTTGTTTTTTTCCCTTTTTTGTATAGTTTATCACTATATTTCTTTCCTCCACGCGTTTCTCCGTGTAGCTTAAGAAGGTTAAAAGGCGTTCTTGATTTATCGAGGCTACAGGAAGCAGCCACATTAACCAACAACACGAATTCTTCTTGTCCCCGTTCGACCTTCTTCTGTCGAAAACAGGATAAGGGAGTAAAAATAGGAAATACAATAGTTTTGGACGAGATCCTTGATTATACTATCCTCTGATGATACGTAAAATATCCTAATATAAACGTATATTAAAGGAAATATGAAAGATTCATTAATAAGGAATTATATGGTGTATTTAAGAAGTATCTATCTATATGTAATTAATTTCATTTACAGTTTCTTCTATTGATAAGAAATGGGATTTTCAAAACTTTTAGACAAGTGTACAGTATTCCTTAAGCTGAAAAGCCTTGCTTTAATGTTATTTATTTATTACTTCTTTATAAAGGTTTTGCGGCTTTTAGAAGTATATATATGGCTTTCATTTTGTGGTATAGCTACAATTTGAAATGGATAATTGATTAATGAAGTGATTCAGTTTTAATAATGTTACGAATTCCACATTTATTAGGCTATTTATTTAGAATTGCAATTAAGATTGCTTTATATTTTCCGTGCAACGCAGACGATTTTTGAAGAGAAAGCTACGTCAAAAAAAATAATAATAAAAATAAAAGAGCGCGTGTATTTAATGTTTAATAAATAAATATCTCGTAATTACTGTTGCCATCCAGAAAAATCTAGAAAAATCGAGATTGTTCTACTGATAATTAAAAAGCTTAGAAAAGCCGAATTGAAACACCTCATCTCAGTTGTTGTTGTTGTTGTTGAAGCTGCTTAAAGCGAACTGCTGTTCGTTTACTTAATGCTCTTTTGATTGTAGCGATTTCGCTGTTAGATAGCATTATTTTATCTGTTTTGAATTGAGTTTTGCTAAACGTTTGTGATATTGTGATATTGTGCGAATACCTCTGAAGAAATATTTCAGCATTTTGATTTATTTCTTGTGGAAAGAATAAATTTTTGTTAACTTTTTAACGACTTGTGCATTCAATCCATAACGAACCCGTACGCACCAACAATATCTTATTATTTGCTAAGCTTATAAGGTATTCCTCCCACCTGCTCTGCATTCCTTCGTCGTATAGTATCGGTGCATATTTTAGAGGTCCGTGGTTCAAGTCCCGGCGAGGGCACTGCACACGTTTCACGTCTCCTGCTGCCAAAAAATCCTAATGTCTTTACAGTGGCGCCCGAACTAAAAGCGGTGCTTGATGATGATTCTCGACAACCAGGATTTGGCGATTGGGTCCTCTAATCCCCAGTCGGTCTTTAAAAGGTGGGGTATATAATGTATTTTTCTCAACTTCTACGCATTCGTCACGTATTCGAGAGGTCCGTGGTTCGAGTCTCGGTGTGAGCATTCCACACGTTTCACGCCTCCTACTTCTAAAAAATTATAATGTCTCTACAAACGTAGCCCCCAAAAAGTCAAATCATCTGAAAATCAAATCTTCAGTTCCCAATTCACCTAAATTAGAGTTTTGTATTTAAAATTAGACAAAATATAACCATAGATTTGTAGAGTATCATTTAATTTTCTAACCCGTTATTTCATTTTAAAGTACCTTTCCTAACAAACACCATTTCTTTTCCCTTACAGAATGCAAATTTCCAGCACGCGCGGTATTCAAATTAGGTATAAGGAGGAAGTATAAGAGAAGGCTTTGGAGGGTGAAATCAAAGCGTGTTCTGCCTGCTTGAAGACCACGTTGCTAATTTTAGTTCTCTACCGATTAGAATTCTACAGCATTGAGTTATTGCTATCCTTAGGCTTCTTTATGCCGACTGCGAGTCAGAGCCAGCTTGTGCGATAGTTTAAATGTTAAGCCATTAGGCTACATTAATTTCATCAATTTATAAGTTATTCGACTTGGTGATAAAAACTAATTTTGGACAAGAAAGACTTTATAAAATGTGTAAACTGCTATTAGTACGTAATATTCAACATTATAGCTTTGGAGATTTCCCAGGTTTAATGGCATATAAATCTATTTGATTCATCTTCATGGACGGAAGCCAACTCAGCAGTGCACTCACTCACTCACTAACCAGTGCTCAACGTCGCATGTATTTTATGATAATCAAGAATACACGACGTTACAGTTTAGTATCACTAATATATAAAACTTATAAAATAAATATAAAACTTTTATATGAAGTATTTCTGCTAAGTATCTTGAATATTTTTTTTTCTTTGTAAGGAAAAGGATACTCTTGCATTCTTCTGACATTTTATAAAAGAGTTATTAAGTTATTACAAATCGTAAGTAAAACAAAAATCCTAAGTAATAACATCAGCTTTCAATAACACAATGAAATCAAACACAAAGGAAAAAAGACAAATTTAATTACAGTTCAGTTTCGTATTTTGGCATATTTTTATTAAGTTTTTTTATAAAAAATTGCAAGCGTAATGTTACATTTCATCTAACTTTAAAATTGAAGTATTTCTTTTCTCTCTATTAGACCCATGATATTTAAATTTCTCTTTCTTTGCCTAACGGAATACCCTTCAAACGTGATTTTTATTTAGCTGTGGATAATCATAAATTATTATTAATAATATACTTCTTTATCCATAGTAATCTGATTAGAGACATATCCGATAGAGACTCATCACTTGTACGCAATACAATACTATAATATTTAAGCATCAGTATTAAAAGACAGCTGGAATTTCTCAACATTCCACTGAAATTTTATGGCAATATACCATTGGATTCAACTCCAAATATCTTGAGATAAAATATCTCGGTGCAGATAATTAATAGCATATTTTATTCTCGAGTAGAATATTATATTGCCAAATGTATTATTTGACTCATTAACTGAACGACAGAATGAGAAGCTGCATTATCTTTTATAATTTCTGTTAAATTTTCGTCAATTGTTGGATTTAATTAAGAAATAGGGATAAAAAAATCCCTCAGTCTGGCTTCTCACTGTAGAAGTCTAGAATATATTTTTTTCGAAATCTTTAAAATGGTAATTAATTACAGTGGCTTTTTTCCGTAAAACATACATATGCATTTTATTCACCATTAGACCTTTACACTATATCGAATCCCCATTACACTTTTATCCTTTGTATTACGTGTATCTTTACATAATATAATAAAACAAAGAGTCGTGTGTGTGTGTGTGTGTCCGTCCTCAGAATTTGGTACGTAGGTGTATCTACACAAGAGACAGTGCACCTCGAAGCGATGTTTTCGAAATTCGGATTAGAATGTTTCTTTATTTCATGTTTTGTGACCAAATCGCGTCATTTTGAGACATAATGGGCTACAGGAAAGCGAGATTTCACTCTATACATTCCATTTTTACATCGTCGGGAAGCGTAGAAACTTCGCTATTTTACGAACTTAAAATAAATTTCGTATTTCAATAAATCGATTAAATACGAATTTATTTAGGAAGCTGAGCTTAACACCTTTTCAGCGGAAATTTTTTTAAAATTATTTTAAAAAATGTGCCATTTATTTTTAAATGAAGTTTCCGAATACACTTCTCACATCTCAGATATTTTAAAATGTAGTTTTGGCACCAATTTTCCTTTCTTATTGTTATTGCTAGATTTTTGATGAAATCGCATCATTTTGAATAGTTTCATTCTTCTAGAAATATGGATTTGGTAACGTTTTTCATCGTATTTCTTATGTCACTTTTTTTTAAGAAATTGAAAAATTGTTTCTTTTTGCAAAGGCACGTTTAAAAGCCAGACGAAGGCTGGCCGCACAGCGGCTAGTATTATATATTTTTTGAAAAGCAAACAAAGAGCGTATGATAATAGCTTCTTATTTGCTGGATATCGCCTTACTGAAATATGGGAAGTAACGTAATTTTTGAATGCTCTTTGAAATGTTGTTACCGATTTTGAGAGCTTTAAACCTTTTCAGAAATTTTGCTAGATTAACTTTATTTTGTCACCGATATCGTGTGCAATACCCGACTTCTAAATTAATATTTGTTCGGCCTGTTATTGTATTTTAACTTTATCATATTTACAAGAATTAAAGAAGACACATTAGCATTTTCGATTTGTCGAAGTACATTTTATTTTTGCTGCTTAATACTTTCGCTATCATAGTCTGTGAAAACTAACCTTTCTACCTACTTACTAGCTAACGCTCATGAGCCTATTTCTTGTGACAAATGTTATCACTATCATATCCTTACTACCAGCTTTTCTGCATGCTTCATTAATATGTCGAGAAACATGCCTTTCAGAAGTGGAACGTCATTTTGATTAGCGAAGCAAATAACCTGTAAAGCTGGTTTTTCCGCCTGCTTAGTAATATTGCTAAGAAGCCTCTTCCTCAGACTGGGACTTGAGGTTGGTATAGAATGTTTAATAGGCTTTTCATCCCGCTAAGCTTTATTAGGAGCCCAATATCTCCAAATGAAGCATTCCAAACGTGGTGAAATGTAAATCTGTCTTTTCTGCCTATTTATAGCTGAAAACATAAGTTTTTCAAGCCAGATATCATGACGAAGTTTAATGAAACCACAACCTGTAAACCTTTTAACTTGGAGAAAAGCATTATTTATCTGAACATAATTGAACTCGCATAAATGGCGTAACTGGCTTTTAGAAATAATTAGTAAAACCTGTTTCTCAGGAGAAGAATTGTAAATATTATTAATCTTAATTTAAAGTTTCATGAAACAGTAATAAATTTTTTTGTGTTCTATT
The DNA here is from genome assembly GCA_000611955.2 of Stegodyphus mimosarum. NCBI lineage: Eukaryota > Metazoa > Arthropoda > Arachnida > Araneae > Eresidae > Stegodyphus > Stegodyphus mimosarum. Next base: position 274,023 of record KK119513.1, on the reverse strand, counting down.
GTCACGTTCTCATGATTTAATTCGTGAATTTAAAGGCAAAACGAAAACATATTAAAGTGCTCGCTTGTAAGAATTTTACGGATTACATTAATCTTATACTACGTCATATCTAAAAATATAAAGAACGCATGCTGAAATAAATTATATTTTTTAAAAATATTTCATACGTCTTAAAACGAATTTCCCTTTTTAATAGTTTTGTAAAATTTGTATATGAGCCAAAGTTCTGAATATACGTATATCATTTTATTTGCTTTTGTAATTGTGGCAGACTTAAGTAACTTGACAATTTTTAATCATTTTTCACCGTTCCTTTTTCTCAGCATATTTCATGAACACGTTACAATAATTAAGAACAGCCTTTTAAATTTTGGCGTTGATTTAATTTTTATATGAATGACAGTCTGAAAAATATTCCTACATCTGAAAAAATGCTCGAACAATGGAAAACCGTGCCAACATGCATATTATTTCAAATTCTTAAATTTGTAATTCTCTTGTAATATAAATATTTATGTGACTTTTTCATATGAATATTTTCATATATTTTGCATTTGTATTATGTTTACTGTAAATATGCAATTTCGAGTTCTAAGCGCATATTTATTGCAGCACCTAATACATGAAATACTTTCCTGTTTATTTTTACTATTATTATCCGCAAAGAAACGTTTTTTTCCCTCGCGAGTTTCCAACTGTATTGCAGTATCCTTAGAAAATACTACATTTCATTATATACAAATTATTCTTGTATGAAACCCTCAATTTGTTTTTGATTTTGCCCACACTTTTTAAGACTGTCTCTTCAGTTTGATGTATTTTAACGCATATCTTGAATTATGCATAATTTCAATAAATGAAGTTCAAATCCCGGCGAGGGTACTACATATTTTTCACGTCTCTTACATCGATATAACTAATGACTACAGTGCCTATCAGGAACCCTCTTCCCATTACCGACTCACCAGCGGCCTAGAGGTAAAGTCGCTGAACACTGGGTAGCTCCGTCCGTGATCGGAATCTCGTAAACGGGCTGGCTACATGGGCGTGTTTGTTGTTTTCCCCACGTGTAACATGTATACAAGCCAATTTCCCTTAGAAATTCTTCCACGAAGGTGTCTCTTCGTGTAGGCAGATAGCCCTCGATTGCTTTGTCATAATCAAATAAACCAACCTTCACACTACCTTAGTCACGTGGCCTGACGAACAAGCATACAGTAATAAAGACAAAGTTTCAACCTATTTAATCTATTTCTTATTCTCTCTATTTTGTTTTCAGTCTATTGCTTTTCGTTCAATAGCAATCTCGTGCATAACCTCTTGTCCATATCATTCTGGCCGTCCGGTTGTAAGCACCGTATTTGCGACAAATACATAATTGAAAGGAATTCGGGAGCCGCATAAAATTGCTTCAGTTACCGCCAGTTTGAGACTACCGTCGTAGATGTCCAAGGAATAAGTTTTGCTAGTACTTTAAATGATACAATATCTTTCAAAATAATCAATAAAATAATTCCCTAAGCTTGTCAGGACTCAGTGTTCGGTGCATATTCTTGGCAAACATCTTCGTGAACTCCTTAAATCCTGATCTGGAACAGGGAGCTGAATGCAACTATGTTCTGTGGTATAATACTGTGATTAAGTGGTAGAAGAACTGCACTTAGTCGTTGCTCACAGAGCTATAACGCGAGGTTGGCCTCTAAACTAAATGGTGCGTAGCATGGTTTAACTAATACTGACGCACTTGGAATTACTTCAATAAGCAATCACGTAAAAGCGCTATGGCTTAGAATTTAAATGCTAGCTAGTCAGGAGAACGTCGAATAAAGTGACCGTGGTCTGAGACTAAAAGCTCTCTCACACTGAGAGGTTTCTACCTCCGGTTTAAATACTCCTTGGCTCCACTTCAAATTAGCATAAAGCTTAAAACGCGCGCTTATTCTAACGGGAAGTTGAAAATGAGAACAGATAGAAAAGTATAAATTAAAATAAAACTTTGTTAGTTTAACTAAAACCTTACAAGCTATCTTATATAATTAGAAAAATTCAATTTTGATGTCAGTTTCAGTATGTTTATGAAATAATACATCATAAATATGGCTATGAATCTTAAGTAATAAAGAGATCTTCTTTCCTTCAGTTTGCAAAATATAAAATAATTTCGTGCAAGATGTCTCTCTACATTGTTTTAAGCAAGATTCTTATTGTTTTTTAATATTAAATAAGTATTTTGTAAAGTAATCGTTCCAATTTCGGCTTATAAAAGAAAAACTTAAGAAGATGTTATAATTATAGTGGTTATTATGTCTTAATTCCCATAAGCAAATTAACTTTCGAAAACGGCTTTTAGTTGTGGAAATACTCCTTAGCGTTTTCAGCATTAGAAGGAAAATGACCGAACCAGATCCGACTCAATGGATCGATAAATTCGCAAACTCTAATATTAGGAGCTTAAAACTATTCGCTATCCAAAACGGGTTGTAAATTCATTCCAAATGAATTATTAGCCTATTCAGTCGGAATTGCAACGAAGTGAATCGGTAAATATTCAGGTCACAGTTTGGTAGCTCTGAATACTAATAGTTAAATTGAATAGTATAATAAAAGTTTTGGGAAGGAAACCCGCATCGGTAAATTCCGTTGATATGCTAAAGGAAGTAGCAAAATGACAGGTTAAAATTTTAACATAAACACTGAGGATAATAACTTTGAAGGGTTTTTATTAATAAGATAATTGATATTGTAAATAATCTGTTTAATTTACAGATATGAGCTGAAAAGAAAAAATTAGTTAACAAAAAAGAGTTATTATTTTAATTTTCTAAGTTTAGTTAGTGATAAGTATTTGGTTAATAATAATCTTTCTCAATTTTTCAGCTGCGTTTTATCAAAAAAAAAATAAATTAAAAATAAATAAAAAAAGAAAAATTTGAAAAGAAAATCTGAAAAAAAGAAAAACGGGAATTTGAGATTCTAAATTACCTCCAAAGGGGCGTTTTTTTAGCGTTTTGTGGGTTACCTTTATTTATTAAATTTCTTGTTCTTCGCATTTAAACCATAAAATTCAGTTCAACAGCAGTATCGCAAAATAACTTTAAAATGAGCATATCTTTAGAATTTCCAATACACAGTCTCGCGCGCTCGAGATAAAAATATTTTTTCTGTACAATGTTGCCATTGCTCGCTTTGAAATACTTGAGTTTGTTAATCAAAAATTGTTGAAATGTTACAAAATATGAAATCAGTAATAAAACAAATTCCAAATTTCAAATTCAGGCCTCCAGATGCCCATATTCGAGTGTAAACGTTCAACATTTAAAATTTCGTGGCTCTAGATACCGTTGTTTTATCACAATGCGAAAAACATGCGTACATTTATGCAGATTTTTCATCATTTAATTTCTTTAAATATAATACAGGGTGATAGCAATTGGTGGCAACAATTTGAAAAGTGAAACAACGCTTTTAGCGAATCCACGCAAAATGCCAGAACGAAATAATTAGTCCTTCTAGGCAAATTGCCCCTTTGGACTAAAAATTCTGAAAGCTTTCAGATTTTATATTACGTCCAAAGGGGTGTTTTTTTAAGTTTTCATGTGTTACATTTATTTATTAAATATCATGTTCTTCGCACTTAAATAATAAATTCTCTTCAACAGCAATATCGCAAACTGTTTAAAAAAGTATATCTTTAGAACTTCCGGTGCACAGTCTCGCCCGCTGGAGATAAAAATGTTTTTCTTCTCCTACAGTTTTTCTATTGCTCGCTTTGAAATCGTTGAGTTTCTTAATCAAAAAATCATAAACGCTTTACAAAATATGCAGTAGATAATGAAACAAATTCCAAATTTGGGCTTCCAGATGCCCATATTTGGTGGAGACGTACGTTATTCAAAATTTGATGGCTCTAGGTACAGTTGTTTTAGCACAATGCGAGAAACTTGCATACGTTTATGCAGATTCTTTATTATTTAATTTCTTTAAATATAATGCAGAGCGATAATATTTGGTGTCAACGATTTCAAAAGTGATTTGCCGTTTGTAATCAATCGACGCAAAATGGCAAAATCTCACGGACTGGAGGAAACGGCGTTTGCCAGAGTCCTCATCTTCCCTCTTGTTGCTTTAGCAAGATTGCTACATTGAGCTACAAAATGACAAAATGAAATTAATAGCTCTTCTGAGCTAACGCTCGTTTGAGCTGAAAAAACTGGATACGAAATGAAATATCACACGTTCTCGTGCAAAAAACGTTGTTAAAATGCTATCTTGATGTTATAAAATTATTTTGTACAAGCTTCGATTCGCAAGCAAATTTCCTTTTGCAAGCTGTGTTGAATATTCATATGTAATGAGGTATGAAACTTCTAAATTAAAAGATATCAATTCTTCTTACATGGAAAGCCTAGAACTAAAATTCTAAAACTAAAAAAGGCCTGTTGGAAAGCTACTAATATGTGCTAACCGCGAGAAAAAATCAAAATAAGCAAAAATTAAATTATTTTGACCAATGTACATTTTACGTGCAAAGCGAGAAAAATTATGTTTTTATTATTAACCTTTAGGGATTTATTTAAGTTATTAAGTTAACAGTTAATTTTTAAGCAACCTTTAGCTTTATTGTCAAAATGTAAATGAGTTAACTCGCATGTATTCAAATCAGACAGAAAGAAGTTAGTATTTAAGGGAAGGTTTTGGAAGACGAATTTATAGCGTGCTGTGCCTGCCTGAAGGCCACTTTATTATCTTTGATGAACTACCGATTAGATGCCTGTGGGTTGAGCGCTTATAGCCATTAGGCTTGTTTACGCCAACTTTTACGAGTCAGAGCCTGCCTGCGTGAGAAGCAACCTGCAAAAAGCAGTTGGACTAACTTAATTATATTCTATTTCTAAGTTGCTTGCTAACTTTTGAGTTAATACAAAAGTGGCGACATTTTAAGCACAAGACGGTGCCATCTGTGAATAGTAGTGAGTTAATGAAGGGTTCTTTACACCCTTTCTCTGACTTTGCCGTGAGACTGAAGGATAACTTCTTACACAATCTGTTAACGCTACGTAGTTTATGATCGCTAAGAAAACGAAACGTTATAAACCAATTAGATATTCGCAGAGTAGTGCGTGTTTTATATTTATATTTCAGTGTCAAGTTTTTGCTGTCCTTTAGGTAGAAAATCTGTTTCTAAATCTTTCTGTCACTGAGTCTCCAATTAATTTAAGACACACAAATGAAATAACATGACATTTGTTTACTTTAATTTACAATACATCATCATTTCTGATAAGGCCTTCATATGATAGAACTTTTACATTTTTAATAAAAGTAGGTACTAGGTAATTTTTGGAAATATATATGTATAATACTCGTATTTCTGCTTGACCTAAGCAGGCAAAACCATTTGAAATATTTTTGTAACTGAATATCATATCTATGTAATGCAGTTTTATGCATGATATACATTTCGATTGTTTTAATATGCTAAGAATGATAAATTACCTTATTGCATGAAGGTTGCATATATTAATGCACTTCGAACTGTCAGTCTTCGCTACTGTTTTTGCTGCAGATTGGAACTCCTCTCATTTATGTTTAAAATAAGCTTCCATTTACAGATTTTTATATTCTCTATATTTGAGTTCTTAATACAACACTTAAATGCTGAAAAATGTTTAATTGTTTGCTTTCAAACTCCGAAATCTGTCTCTTACTTTAATAAAAGCATAAATATTTATTGACATAATATAATGGTAGTGTTCTATATTCTTTCTTCTCAATTTTGCATTTCAGTAATATGCAGAACACCTGGACTAATATCAGCAAACACGGACGTCTAAAACTGTGGTAAGAAACATTTCGTTTTTCCTAAAATCTCGAAATGCTTAAAACGTAGTGAAGATTAGAAAATAAGTATAATTATGAATCATGTATCCATTGCCACACCATGAGATCAAAATATGGAAATTGGTTAGTTAAGAAAATAGTGTATTCTCTATTTTTGAACTCTCGTGCGTAGTTTTGAACTCTCGTAGGAGTAGAGACTAAGATAACTCATATATTGAAAGTATACGTTCTTATATTGTTTCATATCGTACATTGAGAAGATAAGCCTTCGATGTATTTGCGGCTAGCCACTCTGAGATGGAAGCAGTTAGCTGGCAACAGGCCTGAAGAAAAATTAAAATTATGTAAATTATTCCAAGTAAATGGCAACTTTACGCAAAGATAAAGGCAACATACGTGGTAGGGTATGGCTATGATCTCAGCTTCTTCTTTCGGAATGGTGTAAATTTTGCTCTCGTTATAATAGCCAAGTCCTCTTTTGCTGTTCTCGTTTGGATCAAGGTACAGCATATAATATGATTTGCTGGAAGATGTCTTGGAACAAGACGTTATCGTTTTATGAGTAAGCGAATGTTATAGCAGAGAACAAGCAAGGAAATATGAGGCAAGTTCTTCCTAGATGGGAGAAAGTATCTACAAGTTTCCGATGGAAGGAGAGTTATTACGGATTGCTAACTGAGACCCTTGCTATCTGTCCGAACCTTTCCTAAAGTATGATCAAAACTAGTACATTTACAGGAATAGCAAAGATATAACACACAAAACTCAGCTAACTAGTATAATACAGGAAAAGGGAAAGTGGTCAAATAGAGTAATTACTAGAACATTTTTTGAGCCTCTTCCCATTGACCATGTCCAGTATGCTTTAACTAACGAGAGATTTAACAGTACATTTAGTTTCCTCCTAGGACCATCCATATGCTAAAATCTGCTCATGTGAAAGAAGAAATTTATGATCTAATACCATAGTCTCATCTAAACAATCTGGTTATTGGCATGAAAGATCACTATGATTTTTGCACAGCTCTACAGTAGGAATACTCCATTTAGGTCTACTTTCCAGAAGATCTTCCGAATTGTATTGTGAGAATTTATCCATTTATTACTTCTTTATATGAAGTAAAAAGGAAGTATCGTAATCGCGAAAAATTTCGGGTATCATATTTTAATGAAAATATCCATTTTGACAGCTATCAAATACAATTTAACGATCTTTTGCGTGGCATCCGTACGTGAGAACAGAATAAAAGACTCTTTTCCCCAAAAATATTATAAAACAGATTTAAATTGTATTCTGAAGAGATCTTTTCGTGGCAGCTGTGCGTACACACGAATGTATTTATGTATCTCGCATAACTCAAACACGCGTAAACTCAGAACGTTGAAATTTTGCATATAGGACTGCTGTTACTTGTAGATGTGTACTTCCCTTTTTGGTTGCAATCAGCCGCACAAAAAATACATAAATAAATATATGTACTCACTATGTTACTCGGCTCAGTGAGCTCTGTTTTTTTCTTCTTATATGTTGGTAAACTGCGCATTTTTTGCTTAATTGTAAAATGATTGAATTGTGTTGTTCGCTCTTATATTCCGGTTAAGGTTTTTATGCCTTTAGTTAACCTGCATGTTAAAGCTGTAGAAGTATCATGTAAAGCGGCCGTAAAAGTTGTTTAAGTGCCGCTAACCCTAATTTGTTTTGCCATTACGGCCATATTTGTTTACATTTCAAACTTCGCAGAATGAAGAATTTGTTGCTAATCTAGAGAAATTAAGCTTCGCAACAATCAAATGGCGTCTTGTTTATAATTGCGAATTACGTTGTGATTACCCATTCTGGAATTATCATTTAAGTTATTAAATTATCCCATATATTGACCCAGCATAGCTTCCACAACTAATTTAGTCAGTTTCTAAGCCTTCAGCGTCTTTTTGCCGTGTAAGACCAAAAGTAAACTTTCAGTTTTGTGCACCGAAAAACCTGCCGAATTTCTTGTTTTTGCGTAGAAACTGTAAATTTAATTGTAAAATTTTCTTTAAAATTATTTTAACTGTATTTAGTGTTTTATGTTTTTCTATCTTTCAATTTTTAATATAGATATTTTGAGTTTTTATCTTAATTATCTATCTTTTATCTTTTTATCTTAATCTGTATTATCTTATTTTGAGTTTTTATATTTTTATCTTGTCGCGAAGTGAGAACTTAATTAATTGAATGAGAAATATATCTTTAATGAAATTCGAAGAAATAAATTTAAATGAAAGGAAGGAAAAAATACGTATAATTTAATATTCTCTACAAGGAAGTCATGTAGTGTATACATAAAATTTTTTTTGGCTAATAGTTAATTTAAATTTCAAGTACGTTTCCGTCACTCTCTTTTCAGGCCCATGTTCCATGCTAGAATATAAATGGGATAGCGAGGGTTTAATCAGATTGAGAGAAAAAAACGTGTTCTTTCAATGAAGGTTTCGCAAGTTGATTTTAGAGCGTGTTCTGCCTACTTGAGGGCACGTTGTTACTCTGACTTAACAGTGATTTAATTCTGTGGAGTTGAATGCTTCTAGCCATCAGGCCTGTCTCGCCGGTTTTCTACATACCAGAGCCTAACTGCGTGTTACTTCATCCTATGAATCTTACTACATTTGATTTAGTTTACTTATTAGTATTAATTCAACTTTACTATAACAACTAATTATACACCTCTTTTTATTGCAATCGACAGTACCAAACGTATATATATATAGCTATAGATATATAGAGAGTGAGAGAGACAGAGAGAGACAGACAGATAGATAAATAGATATATACCATACATAGAAAAACAGATAGATACATGCCACCCCTTTACCCGGGTTAAACGTCCTCACCGAGAATTTATTTTCGCAATGGTTGGCCGTAGTCATATACACAGAAGGTGCATATAAAAATGTTTTAAGTATTGGAAATATTTATGTTAAGTCAGATTTAAACAAAATAAGTTTTCGACCAATAATGAAATCTAATGAACTCTTATGAACAATAACCATATAACAAAATTTAACTATCAGTTTATTGTTGGTCTAAAAAGAATGTTTAATAGGCCGTATAATCATGTGACCGTATTAAGGTAAGTGACGTCCATATCAGATTTCTTTTGTTGGTTATTGTTATCTAAAGTTTCGTACTTCTTGAAGCAATAAGACTTAGCATGTAGATAACATAAAAGGATCCACTAATTAAATTAGTTAACACTTTAATTTAGCATACAATCTTACATCTTCCCCGCTTTCTAAATAACTTTTGCAGGATTTGTAATTTTTATCTATTTTCAGAAATATGCAGTTTTACTCCTATCACATTAGCTTAACATTTCCCGCTAACAATGACAAAATTCTAGCAAACATCGCATAATCTTAATATACAGCCGTAAATCTTTCCTTTTTAGCTTTATTTTAATATTTAATCTTACGTGAGGTATAAAATGCTACCTAATTAGTTGTTATCCGTTTTTTAAATCTTTCTGATGACGAAGCTTTACTCTGTTATACATTTCTTTTGTACTGCGCTTGCATGCTTTCCTTTAAAGACATAAAATATTACACAGGCATTTAGAAAATACCTACTCAGCCAATTATTTGAAAGAATTACATAATGCTGTTAAGAAATGTATATTCCTGCATTGACGTAACTATCACTTCTAAACTAATTTCGGTTTTTTTAAATTAGTTTCAAACACTCCCGTTAATATGCAGTTACTTTTTAAATTACCGTGAGAACAATGGAACAGAATTAAATCTTTGTGTTCGATATATGTTTATGGTAGCGTAAACTCTAATTTGTAAGAACAAAAATCCAGCATTATCCTTAAACTTTTCATATTTACTTTTAAAATCCCTCTTAATTAAAATTTACATTCCCAAAAAATTTTGCTCTTTTAATCTTTTAATGAATGTTTTCACATTTTTAAGGTAATAACCGTTTTTTCATAACTACATTAAGAATTCAGGATATATATTAAAGGAAATGCAATCTTTTGTGCTTTATTTAAAAGAATTTTCATCCGTGAAATTTGCTTCCAGCGCAGTTTTAAGATAATAGATAAATAAACATTTTACAAATTGCTTTAATTCATTTTATTCATGGCAAGACGGATATCTTCTTTTTAAAAAAATAACGAAATTCTTTCTTAAGTGTAATTTCCTGCACAAATTAAAATGTTTCCTTTTCGGAAAATAAAAAGAAGAAACAAACATTACTTTATTATCCCGAAGAGGCGTTAGCCTATAGCAGCTCCTTCTACGTATAATATTATCTTTGTTGCTGCGAAGTTTAGTTTTTTTAGATTGGCAACAGGAAAAAATGTAAATAAAAACAAATTTACTTTGATGTTGTAACCCTAACGTCGTTTTTATTACTGAGAATTAAAATACGCTTAATTCATTCCGGAATTGTCACTTTATCCCATGTATTGATTAAACTCAGCGTCCACAACAAGAAGGGCTAATAATCTCGAAACGGCGTTTTGCGGCGTTCACTATAAATGTCCACTTCACTTTTGAAATTGTTGCCACCAAATATTATCACCTTATATTACAGTTCAAGAAATTAAATAACGAAGAATCTGCATGAATTTAGGTATGTTTCTCGCAGTGTGAACGAACGACGGAACGTACAGCCATCAAATACTGAATAACGTAGTCCTCCACCCAAATATGTGTACCTGGAAGCCTGATTTCGGAGTTCAGAATTTGATTTATTGTCTATTTCATGTTCTGTAAAACTTTAACGAAATGTTTATTAAAAAACTCAACGATTTCGAAGCGAGCATTGGGAAACCAGTACAGAAAAAAAAGCATTTTTGTGTCCAGAGAGCGAGACTGTTGATCGGAAATTCTACAGACATGATGTTTTTAAATGTGTTTAGCCTAAAAGGATATTAAGCCAAATGCTCTAGGAAACATGTGTGTGTGTGTAAATGAAAAACAGGTCCCTTTATGAGTAATATAAAATATGAATTCTTTCAGATTTTATTTTTTTAATTATTATAACGCTAGTGGTAAGTCTTTAAAAATGTATCATAGTATAGAACGCTTGAATTTTTTAAGTTCTTGACAGCACGTAGAAGGTTAAGGAAGTACGAAGGGCTTAACATCAGTCAGTTCACTTCTACAACCACTTTTATAGAGATCTACAACATATTTTCTAGACATTTTTCTATTTTCTTACGTTATAAAAATCTTAATTTGGATATAAAAAGAGAGGAATTTAAACGATGATTTCATTGTTTCGACGCTTCTTTATATCGATAAATGTATTTATAGAACTAAAATTTTTTTACGAATTATAAATGCTTGAAATTGATATTTTGTAGACAATACCTTTAAAAATGCTGTTGTTTTTGGAAGATTTATGTATATGAATTTCATACTGTTGCATTCTACGGGTCCGTGGATTTGGAATATTTGACGATAGCATTTGATGAAGAATCGAAACACAATTTATTCGCTAGTATTATACAGGATAGTTCCAAACACATGTTTACATTTGTCGGAAAAGTACGATAAACACGCTGAAAAAATCAACAACCCAGTCTTCAGGCTATGACGGTGAAGACAGCCTCACGGCAAAGCACTAAAATACAGTTTTCGACTCGGTTAATCGCTCTGAACTCAGACACTATTACTCTGTTACTCAATGTAATACTTTCTCCGCTTACAGGCAGGTTATACATAGAGAGCATTCCCAAGGAGTAGTTATCGAGAGCATTCCCAAGGAAAATCGCTAAGAATGCGTTCTAGAATGTTCTCGCTCCGTCTATGATATATCGCCGATTTTCTCGCCAAATGGGTGATTTCGTGCCAAATCTGGCGAACCTGATGAAACAACCTCCCGTTTGGGCGTAATATAAATTTTAAAAGCTTTCAAACTTTATATAATTAAAATGTTACTATTTTCTGGGATAGGAAATGAATCGAATAAAATCAGAGACATCGGATTTAGTAATTTAATGGTTAATGAATTTTACGTTTTGATTACTATGTCATAAAATGCTTAAACCGGCATAGTTTCGGCTCCTGACAGTTAACCATAAAAATTACGTACAATGATTGCCTTGTTATCACCGTTACCATGGCCTAACTACTGATACATAAGATGAAACTCAAAACTAGCGTATACATAGCTTTAACCTATCTTCGAGAGCATTCCCAAGGAAAACCGCTAAGAATGCGTTCTAGAATGTTCTCCCTCCGTTTATGATATATCGCCGATTTTCTCGCCGAATGGGCGATTTCGTGCCAAATCTGGCAAACCTGATGGAACAAACTCCCGTTTGGGCGTAATATAAAATCTAAAAGGTTTCAAATTTTATATAATTAAAATGTTATTATTTTATGGAGAAAATGAATCGAATAAAGTCAGAGTCATCGGATTTAGTAATTTAATGGTTAATAAATTTTTCCTTTTGTTTACTGTGTCATAAAATGCTTAAACCGACTTATTTTCGGCTCCTGACGGTTAACCGTAAAAATTACCTATAATGATTGCCGTGTTATCACCGTTACCATTGCCTAACTACTAATACACAAGATGAAACTCAAAACTAAAATGTAACACAAAATTTATTAGACATGACTTACATTTCAATTAAAATAAGAAGCAAATAAGCTTTAAAGCTTCTTATCAGTTTACAGCAATAACTGCTACATGCTAAAATTAAGCCAGGATTACAATAGCAATTGCTTCTCAAGATTTTAGGTCAGAAGGGAAAATTAACCAACTTCTTACGACAACCGAACTGTGTCCAGTCTTCGGTAATTCTGTCACTGCTTTGTGAAAGGCTTTCACGGCAAGGCGGTAATTTACAGAACAATTTCTAATCATCACATGATTAAGATTATATCCTAGTTAAATTTTAGCACTTGCTGTACAATTTTCATAAATCGATCGATTCATAAAATGATCGAATACCGTGACAAGACGAGAAACATAAGCTACACATTATCATAAATCTGTTACAAAAACCTAAAACTTGGCAACAATCAATGGTCTTAGCAAGGATTTTAAAGCATTTGGCGAAATAAATTACTATAACCTAAATCAAAATCAGTTTCAGTGATTCTTTAGTGAGAGTCATACCAGTGTTTTCTGAACGTTACTAAAATATACTTATGTATGGAACTTGTGTTAATTTTCGAAAAATGTTTTCATGTGCTTTTCGCTTTGAAATTTCTACTTTTCTGAGTGTTTTCCATGTAAACAAGTTATTCGTGTTTTTGAACATTTACGAGCAATTTATATACTACTTATAGTAAAGATAATACATTTTTCCACTTTTACCGCTTGTTACTTGCTTGAATTTACAATTGTCAACAGATATTTTACATAAAAATCTCGCTTTCGTTCCTGTTTCACCGATTCACTTATGTTGTCAGGACTGAGTGTTCGGTGCATATTCTTGGCAAACATCTTCGTGAAAGTACTTGAGTCCTGATCTTGAACAGGGAGCTGAATGCTACTATGTTCTGTAGTAGACTATTGTTATTAAGTGGTAGAAGAACTGCACTTTAAAGGGATTTAAAATCCTCTTTTATTAAATTACAATTATTTACAGCAACTTCTCAACTCGGGAGGGATACAGAAAATAACGACCGCCAGTTGGGTCTAAACTGAACAATCAAAGTAATTTAAACTAAAGCTAATTAAAAAGTAAATCGTCGTTGCTCACAGAGCTATGAACGCGAGGTTGGCCTCTAACCTAAATGGTGCGTAGCAAGATTGAACTAATACTGACGCACTTAGAATTACTTCAATGAGCAATCACCTAACAGCGCTACGGCTTAGAATTTAAATACTAGCTGGTCAGGCGAACACTGAATAGAGTAACAGTGGTCTGAGACTAAAAGCTCTCGCACACTGTGAGGTTCCTACCTCTTGCTTAAATAGAACTTGGCTCCGCTTCAAATTAGCATAAAGCTGAAACGCGCGCTTATTCTAAGGGGAAGTTGAAATGATAACAGATAGAAAGAGTCAAATTAAAATAAAACTTTGTTAGTTTAACTAAAACCTTACTTTGTTACCTTTAAATAACTCAGTATTTTACTTCTTTTATTTATTAAAAGCATCTTATATTGAGTTTTTAATTATCCACAGATTTGTTTAAGAAATAACTTTACATTTTACAACAGTGTCAAAATGGTATATTCTCGCTTAGTTGTTTTAATTTTGCTTTTCTAAGTTCTTATGCTTCTTCATATATATCTGAATTAAAATTTCACACATATATTGATAAATGTACAGAACATTGGATGATGATTCAGTTTCCGATATACCGCTTTTCGTTTGTTAGTTATTATTTAGATGTCGCCACGTTATCTCGCAGAAGCATGATGGAGGTCTGCTAATAAAGGTAATGTCTATTCTCTGACCATGGCGCAAGGGATATTCGTACCGTATGTAGCTAAACGACTCGTGAAAACAACACTTTCAAGAATCCCTCTTGTTTTCTTGTATCGTACTTAAAGAAAAGCATTCTAGTGGCACCATCTATAAATAAAAATATAACTTACTAATTGAAAGCGTTAGATCACATATTGCATCATTACTGAGCATTGTTTGAAATTTATTCAGGAATTTGCAATCCACAGTTAATTTAAAGAATAAAAATCAATTTAATTACGTGTAAATGCTTTTCGAAACAATTGCATAGTTTTTTTAATATCAAATGTCTTTGAAAAATGCTTTTTTGTTTCCAGCGTCACACGTACTGATAAATACCTAAGAAATATCTTTTAGTATTTTATTTTAGCATTCGTATATTTATTTGTACAGACGTAGATGATATTATATGGAATGAAATTATGGGCAGAGATTTATCTCCAGTTGTTTCACCATTGCATCTTTTTCAATTTCTGAAAACAATATGAAGCGCAAACAGGAATCTACAAAATTCACTCTACGTTACATAAGAAGAAAACCTTAGTTGTTTTATATAACGCCATTTTAAAGGTATAGTGAATAGTATTACAATCGTCTGAACCGCGATCGGCTGAAAGTCCGAATTACTTAAGGTGTCCGCCGATAACATCGCGGCGAAAACATCGCGGACGAAAACGTCGCGGAGAAAACGTCGTTGTACAAAACATCGTGGGAGAAAATAAAGCGAAGAGGAAACATCGCAGTTCTAAAACATCGGGGTACAAAACATCGTCGTCCAAAATAAAGCGGTTCAAAAACTTCGCAGTTTAAAAACATAGCCGACGAAAATATCGTGGTAAAAAATAAAGTACCTACAAATCATCGTATGACGATAACATCGATGGTATGCGTCTTTTAGGCTTTAATAATTGTCAAATTTAATGATTGTTTAATAATTGAAAAACTTGCATAATGATTTGTGAGCACAAGATGGAAAGAAGGATAATTTTCACTTTCATACTTTTTATTAACTAGTAAATATTTGCTGAAAAGCATAGAAAATTAACACAACTTATAGCACTTAATTTTAAACTGGTGTAGTTAACTAACAAAGGTCATTAATAATTTATTTTTTATAACGTCTTACTAGTAATTTCTTATGAAAATTATAATTTAAAAAGGAATAGAAAAAGAAAGATAAGTAACTGCATGAACTTATCCATAAAAAAATTGCTAGGTTAATTATGATATTATTCCCTTCATTTTATTAGATTCATTCAATTTATTAGTTAATAAAAAATCTGAAAGTAAAAATTATCCTTCTTTCCACCTTGCTGTCATAAATCATTATGCGAATATCCATTAACAATTATTAAAGCCTGAAATACGCATGTCTGCGAAGTTATCGTCATGCGATGATTTGTAGGTACTTTATTTTTTACCACAATATTTTCGACGGCGATGTTTTAAACTGCGAAGTTTTGAACCGCTTTATTTTCGACGACAATATTTTGTACCACGATGTTTTAGAACTGCGATGTTTTCTATTTGCTTTATTTTCTCCCACGATGTTTTGTACCACGACGTTTTCGCCTTGAGTTGTTTTCTCCGCGATGTTTTTGCCGCGAAGTTTTCGTCTGTAACCCTACTTAATTCTAGCTTTAAATACAGGACACTGTGTTGTTGTTGCTGACCCTAACTGGTTAACCATTAGGCTAGAGCAGATACATGAGTCCAAGAGCCATCAATATTTCGAGTACGAAGGTAGGTCTTTTCAACAGGTCCTCTTTTACAAGTCCCAAACAGGTGAGAAGGTGTCCAGGAGTGTAATGATCAGTAATACATTTGCTACAAATGGGACAGATTTTATTTCCTCAGTCAAATTAAAAGCATTTCAGGAGGAGTGCTATTTGCCTCGAATTTCAAGTCCTACTAGTTGCCTCAGCGTGGCGCGGGGTTGGCAATGGGCGGTATATGTGAAGTACGGAGTTTCTCCTAGTTAGCCACCGTAGGCATGAAGTACTTATCAGGAAGTATCCTGAAAGCCACCGTAGGCATGTGTACGTAAAGTATTGCTCTTAACACAGCTAAAACTAGTAGGCGAAGTCGGGGAAGTCAGCGTTTTACCTTTTGGTGCTTAAGGTCTCTGGGCGAACAGAAATTGTAACACTCTCCTTTTCCCACGAACCAGACAGTACATTCTTTTTCTTACAACTAATAAATGTTCTCCGTTAAATATTGATCCGAGAAAACATGAAACTAAATATCGTAGAAGCAATCCTATTGTGCGGATGCTGAGGTTACCAATTATTTTTAATGATTCCTTATTAAATTTATATGTAATTTTGAAAAGCTGTTATGGATAAATATTTAAAAGAATGTGTTTCGACTATATCTTGTCATTTTTTTCTAAATATAATATGTAATAAAATGCCGTACAATAATTCACTACTTTCCTCTTATACAACAATATACGTTCATTTTCTATAAAGACGAAAAACATTATTTGGGAGACAAATAATGATTGAAAATGCAGCATTCAAATGAAGAAAAAGTATTTTCTCTATACAGCGTATACAGAAAAGTCTGGCTTGTTTTCCTATGCAAAATAAAAGAACGAGGCCTTAAAACACCACAAACTGTTACATTAAAAAAATACAGAAAATCGCAAAACATACAGCTGTTTATTGTTTCAGAAGAGGCGAAAGGTTGTAATATGTGAAAATTTCAATAATTTTCAGATCATCGGTTTCGGGCATTGAAGCATTAAAACATAAGAGACACACGGAATATTCCTAAACTCATGGTGCATATATTAGGAGGTGATAGAACACAGCTGGACAAGCATAAATCATCACACAATCCATAGTTGGAACCCAAGTTTGAAAGCTTCCCGATGTAACTGACATTTACTTGTAATGTATACAGCCATTAGCAAAGGGCGTTCTCGTCATAACGAAATTCAATTCTCGTTTGAAATTGTACTCTTGTCTGCTTTCCATACGAAAAGTCCGTTACTTGATAAATCAGCGAAAACAATAAATTAATAACAGTGAGTTTCATTTGTCATGTGGATAACCGAGAAGATGGATGTGTATACGAATCAGGAGAACGTAGAAACTCAGGAAATATACGAGGTTGCAGAACGCAATGCAAAGAAAGCTGCAAGGTTTTACCAAGAGCATTTTCTAATAAGACGCGTCCCAGATGCCAGAACCCTTCACCGATTCTTCAATAACTGTGCGTAGGAGAGTCCATTTTAAGTTGCAGAGAGGTTAGCAGGCATAAAAAGAGCATAAGAACGCAATCAGCAATGGTAAACATTTTGCAGCGTATGAAATTTACCTCTCGGGCTTTGTCGCAAGCTGTTAATGTGTCCCATCAGACGTTGTGGCGAATACTTCGAGAGGAACGAATGCCCCCTTAACATGCGCATCGGCTTCAAGAGCTGCCAAATATGGGTTGTGTCTTACTTATTTTTGCAGGAGACTCCGGAATTTTCAGTACATGACGAATAACAGCAACTGAACTAACTTCCAGCTACAAGGAATATGAAATATCCGTAAGAATCAGGTGTGGTCAACTGATATTCCATAAATCACGAGGAAGGACTGTTTTGGAGTACATATTTAGATCGGCATTGGGGACAACCATCTGATTGATTCATACTTTGTTGCCAAGTTGCCTGGACGGATATTCATACCTTGTGTTTTTGCGAGATTTGCTGCCCAAACTGCTCAACCCTGTTCCAGCAGAATAAAAGACGTCTGTGGTTCGAACACAAGGGAGCGCCAGCCCATTACAATGCAAATGTTCGGAACGACTTGGATACCATGTACCCTAGATGGTGAATAAATTGTAAAGGCCGAATCAACTGGACAGCCCTCTTCACTGATCTGCCATATTTGAACTTTTTCTCCAGGATCAAATGAAAAGTCTCCTCTACAATGGAAGTCCCATCTAAGATGGAAATCCCATCTATTCCGACGAAGAACTTTCTGACAGGATATTTGTTGTTGCTGAAACAT
>KK119513.1:220766-234432 GCA_000611955.2 Stegodyphus mimosarum | reverse complement strand
ATATATATATATATATATCTTAATTAATGATTTAATTATTAAATTTTTTTGTTTTCATCTTAAGTACACTGAATTTTCTTAATGTAATTATTTTGTGTAAACACTTCCTACCATATTTCGCCTGTTTCAGGCACTTGCAACATTTCTGAAATCACAACACTGCACAACGAACCACCACCACTTCACCTGAAGACTAAATTCTCATTTGTACTGATTACAATCATCCTTACAAGAGCGGCGCCAAGAGGGGCGCATAGTTTTAGTCTGGTTGATCTGACTAAAGCAAAACATGCGACAGCTATCTGCGTAAGGAAGGTATGCCTTCAAGGGGGAATTTCTAATGGAAATAGGCTTATATCCACTTTACACATGCTTCAAACTTCGGCGAGTACAATATCAAGTGGGCAGAAACTGAACTTGGTGCTTTCTGATATCTCAGACTCTTAAACAGTTATTAAAAGTGAATTAAAAGTCTTATATTTTATCAAACACCAACACTCTGAGAATTGGCTATTCGAAAGGACGTGAAGCAGATAAATTAAAGGTCTTAAGCTACGCGAGCAGAGTAGCGTAATGTAACGCGAAAGAATTTAAAACACTAATTCAAATTAGTTATGAATTAATTATTCATAAGTTAGAAATGAATTAGGTTACACTAATTCATTTCTAACTTCCATAAATTTAACACTGGGTATAGAAACATAAACAATAGAGACAAATATAATTGCTATTGCAAATTATCATTTGTATTTCAGTTTTTGAAAAATTTAAATTTAGCTTCAACTGTGTAATAGAATGAAGAATTAATATAGGCTGGGGTTGGAGAATTATGACACGTTCTTCTTCAAATTGCAGAAGAATGATATAGACTTTTTATTAGAATTAAGACTTTCAGAAATAAATAACATTAGTTTTGCTGTCAGAAAAACTAATGTTAATGTTTTTAGTTCCGCAGCAATTTCTTTCTTTATTTATTTATTAAATTTTTATCTTGGTAATACAAATCCTTAGAAAGGAAAGAGAAAGTTTATTTTCGAAAGTTTACTGCAATTGTAAGATATTTACTTAAATATAATTTCCTCTTTCAACTAACTCATTGTTTGACCTACTTACTTTATTCTTTTCCTTAGTAGCATTAATTACTTAAATTCTTTAAAACTTTGTTTTGCTCAATTGAAAAGAGAAAAATGAATTCATTTGTCTATAAAATCAGAACAGACATTTATTACTTAACTTTTATGGTTATGTTCATTACTTTAATGGTTTGTAGATTTTCTGAGACACTGTTTTCTACGTTACATAAGCATATTTGTTCTTTGCGACTGAAGAAAACAAAAACACACACGGCTTTGAAGAATGAAAATATCACCCCAGGACAAACATCGCCAAAATACATATATAAAAAGTAAAGTTATGTTTACGCTTTGCCTTATGGCTTGAGGAACTTGAATCGATATTTGGATATTATCCAGGATATTTTTCTTCTTGCCTGTTTATTGAGGTTAATAAAAAGGAATTCTCTGTCGTCATATTTATGCCAGAAAGCAAGAAAAAAGAGACATCAATAAACGTTTCCATCGTGTGAGCAATCTGACGTGTGATGATAATCTGCGCCATTTCTTTTTTTTATGATTGACAGCTACGACTATACCATTGGCCTCCCCCTAAATGATTACAAATCAGCCGTTCTAAATGGCCGCTGTTACGAAAAGAAGGCAATAGATGGTAGCAGCTTTGAACATTCTCGGAATTGCTATCATTTATGAACCATACCATCATATAAATGGTCAATTTAACGGCCACAACGATACTTTATAATTTTTATAATGACGCATTATAAGTTACCTTCCACATTTGCATTTTAAATGCACATGCAATATTTGGTCTTTGAAAAATACAAGAATATGTTCGACGGAGTTAGAAAAAAAGGAAGATTTTGATTTAGTATCCCCCGATTTTACTAACAGTAACATTTATTTTGTTTGAATATTTACGAAATGCAATAACAGTATAAGCTTGCAATTTATTTCCATTTATTTAAGGGTCCTATGTAAAAAAATAAGATTTTGATGATTCCCATTCACCTAGCATAAAACTCATACGTTTGTTTTTTAGAAACGGCATTAAAGTAAAAATCGTAAAAAGCCAGGAATAACGATTTAAGGAATCTAATTTTGCTGCAAATTTATTTCACGTTGAGATTAAAGCGTAATAACAAGAATTTAGGGATTGTTTTATAGGTATTTAGGTAAAATCAAAGTGCATCTCTTCAGAGTAATGGAAAATACGGAGGATTTTTGCACATTTTTCGCAGGACTTTGCTTCGTTGCAAAAAATATTAAATAAATAAATAAGTAAATAAAAATTTAAAAAAAAACTGAAAGTTTTCAGATTTTACATTACGCCCAAACGGGCGTTTTTTAACGTTTTCTGTGTTACATTTATTTATCAAATATTATGTTCTTCGCACTTACACCACAAAATTTAATTCAACAGCAATATCGCAAAATAATTTTAAAATGAGCATATCTTTAGAATTTCCGATACACAGTCTCGCGCGCATGAGATAAAAGTGTTATTTCTCGTACAGTCTTGTCATTGCTCGCTTTGAAATCGTTGACTTTGTAAAACAGAAATTCGTCAAAGTGTTACAAAATATGAAATCGCTCATAAAACAAATTCCAAATTTGGGCTTCCGGATGCCCAGATTCGCAGGAGGACTACGTTATTCAAAATTTGATGGTTGTAGGTATCGTTGTTTTATCACAGTGCCAGAAACATATATACATTTATGGAGATTCTTCATTATTTAGTTTCTTTAAATATAACACAGGGCGATAATAATTGGTGGCAACAGTTAGAAAAGTGATACGGACATTTACAGTGAATCGACGTAAAACTCCAAAACGAAATTAATACCCTTCTGAGCTAACGCTCCTTTAGGCTAAACATCATCTTCTTCCTAAAATTTTTTAACTGCAACTGTATTTTTGAAACTATACATTATTGGCTCCTACTTGACAGTTTTGTTTCCATGCAAGTGTCGCTTTTTAAAGAAGGAATAAATGGAAGGCTATGATTGTGTTTTTTCCCAAAGAAAAGTATTTGTTATTTTACATATTTCGTTAGTTTACAACATTATTTTACATAAAGACAAATTTAAAATAAAGGGGATAAAAATGTTAAAATCATCTCCGCATATTATCAGAAACGTATTTTATACCCAATTTCCGAGTATGAGATACTTTCTTCTTTTACACACAGTGTGATCATTCTGTACAGGTACGGGTACAGGTTGAAATGTAATAGGGTACCCAGTGTTTCCTATAAATAAATGGGTTAACACTTCCATTTTTATTAATTTAGAATGTAATAAGTTGTAACTTTCTACTGTCTGTCTGTTGTGCAGAATCTGGAGAAATAGTGATTGCACCAAAGAAGGGTTAAAACTTACCTTTATTAAACTATTTAAATTATTTACAATGCGTCAACTTGACGCTAGCATACTACCCCTCTACTTGTATGGTAACTGAAACAGTAAAATCAAAACTCAAAAATTCAAAATATTAATAAGTATTAGGATTAAACTACAGGACTCATACAATCCTGTATCCTATAGTGCATAGATGAGTCTAGTGGCAGCAAGATAATAACTATTAAGCCGCGTCTAACCAGCAACAACTACTAAGAGGAAGCTTGCGTAAAACCACGCACAGAGATTTGACGGACTCTCTCTCTACTGGAACGTCGATATTTAAACTTATTCTTCCACTGGTAAAATTTGCATTTCTTACGCGCGCTACCAAATTTAAATATTCTGGCACTGACAATTAGGAGAATGAAGGCTTAAAATTAAGGAAAGTAGCTTAAAATTAAATTTAATAAAGACTTAAAAAATTACATACTTAAAAAGTTTACTTTTGATTTTGGCATTTTTACGATTTAGTTTTTTTTTAACTGCGCTTAAAGCAAGGAGGACTGAAAATTTTATAATTTTTTTAAATTCTGAAAAATAACTTTACATGTTTTTAAATTGAATTTCAGTTGCTTGGAGATGTAATATGGAGAGTTTTCTTTTTATAATTTACAGTGAATTATTGCTTTATTACTTTGCAGCTTTAGCGCAAGTCTTGAGCTTATTAATTTACATTTAATTACTTTCATTATGAATATAAATTCAAACTAATAGCAGCTTTAGCGCTATTTTAATAACAGCCTGCTCTCTGTGTATTATATCTCCAAGAAACTTTGTAGTTTTGTCTCCAATTTAGGCTAAACTTTCTTCAATAGAAAACTACTTATTACGACAACCCTTTTGCTTACATTTCTTAATACGTACTTGCATTCCAGTCATTTGGCTTTTAAAATTTTTGCTTACTAGTTTGATTTTTAAATTTCTTTTTTACTACAGTTTTTAACTTTAATTTTATGAATTATATATATAAAGAAACTTAATAAGAGGCAAAAATAAAGTGCAAATTTTTTAATCCCGTCCCGCGCTATAGCTGCAGGATTGAAGTAAAATAAACTTAAAGCATCTAAAGTTAAAAGTAAACTGGAGTCAAAGCAAGGAGATTCCTCAAGAATATTAACAATTGCATCCTTGCAAAGGAATTAAACTTAAAAGCAAAACATTTCAAAATAAAAATGATCGTAGAAGTACAAACTCGAAATTTAAAAATGAAAAAATGGAAAATATATACAAGATAATAAAAATAAATCTCCCTTTATTGAAACTTTAATTCAGAACTCACATATAAATTTTACAAAATAAAAATGTTTACTAGAAAAAGATTATACTGTCCAGAAAAGTAATTAAAGAATGAAAAAAATTAGCAAACATTTAAGCATTTAAAACATAGTCAAACTTCAAGAGTAAACAGTAAGCTTTTTAAAGCCACTTATGAATTGCAGTTTAATTATTCATAGCTTAACGTTTCAAACAGACTCACCAGGGAGTAATTATTTAAGGCATTAAACAAGAATAATTAAGGATGTCTGAGTACGAGTTTTCTCTTTCTTTATTATCCGAGTGAACAGATAAAAAGAATCAAATTTAAATTTTTTTAATTCACTTTCCATTCTCAAATAGGCAAGAATATAACCAGAAGTGAATTTAAACCTTGAAAGAAAGTAAATTAAAAAACTAAAAAAAACCTTATATTGTAAAAATAAATAATAATAAACAATAAAAAAATCCTCTAGTCCTTTATTCTATCCGTACGTACGGATAAATTACGTGAATTTTACAATTAAAAATAAAAAAGCAGACATATGCTAAAAGACTTATTTCGAATATCTTTATTTGCGTTTTGGGGTAAATTTATGTTTTAGAAACTTAATTTCTTTCTCCACAAATAAAATTTATTAAACGTTAATTATTCTGTAAACAAAGAAACATTTTTGTACGATACAATTACTAATGTATTAGTTGTGGAATAAATCCTAAAATAACTAAGAGCGAAAGCGTAAAATACTAAAACTTTACTTCATTTTTCCAAAAGGAAAAAAATAGTGCTTAAGATAACATGTGATGCGTAACGAAATAACGCAAAAAATAACTCTTAAGCATTTTACTGAGAATGTTTGTATATGAAATTATGTTCGAGTTTACCATTTATGTTCAAATTCATTGCACAAAACTATTTATATGTATAAATATGTAAGATACAAATATGTAAATAAATTTTATAATTTAATTTAGTAACAGAATCATTAATTCTTCATTTTTAATTTGGTATTCCTCTTTCTATTCTAAAAATAATAATTACTTTTCTGGACTGCGCGCTTTCTAGATTAATTGCCCCAGAGCTTGCATAAAGCTGATGACGTAGTTTATTCGAAACTTGAACTCAAAATTTTGAGAACTGAAACCTTTCTAATCTAAACCCAAACCTTCTGTTGGTGAACTTTCATATTGATAAACGCGAACTTTAGATTCTATGTCTGCGCCGCTTCGAAGCTGCTTCACTGCGTTCTCTTAGTATCGCAACAATCAGTATAAAAAAAGCAAATGTTCTGGAAATATATATATACATTCTTTTGTGGTTTTTCCATGCGTAACGCAGGTAAACTGCCCCCCCCCCCAAAAAAAGGGTGGACAGTTCTATATCTCCCGTTCTACTGGGATGATTAACCGAAACATAAGATACATATTATATTTATATGCAGCATTATTCTAATATAGGTATTTTGAAACAAAGTCGGACTTTTCTGAAATGACATGCCAAGTGTTTTCCATACTTCGATTCTCCGACTCAAATTATCCCTAAATATTAAATTTTCAAAATTTGGTGTGAAATTTATGGCGAGATTTAAAAACTTATGTCAGCGCATTTTGTTTCAGTTTGCGCCAAAAGTAATTAACTTGGCAGACTACTTAATTTATAGCAACTTATTTTTCTTTCCTTTTTTTCACTGTAACACGAGCGAAAAAAAGTCATCGTTTATACTTTCAAATAATTTTAACAAAGTGAGTAAACCGCACTTCGCATTATTAACCCTTATAACGAATATGCCAAATTTCAAAGCGTGCCAAATGTAAATTCATGTTCTTAGGAAAATTTGAAAAAAAAAAGTCTAATTTCATGCAGGTGTGCTTAGAAATATATCTACTTTAAGATGACGGAAAAATTGTATAGGTTATAGTTCAAGACATTTTTTGGAAAATTCATAAAAAATACTTAAAAATACAAATTTCAAAAATAAATGGGCGAATTTTATTTGGAATGAACTTGAATTTCGGAATGTAAAAGGAAAAATCAAATAAGTTTAATAAAAGAAAGAGATATTAGTGAATATATAACCGATTGAATTAACATTAATAATAATGATTAAATTTTAAAAGCTAATTTTTTAAAAACTACTCGTGCGATCTTTACAAAACTTGGCAGCTTGACATAATTTGAGTCGAAGAATCGAAATATGGAAAAACCATTCACATGTTATTTCAGAAAAATCCCGATTTTATGTCAAAATACCTATATTAGATCAATGCTGTATATAAATCTAATACATATTCTAAGTCACGCTTTAGAGACATAAAAGACACAAGTGGAATTTCGTCAATCGGCCCAGTAGAACGGGAGATATGGAACTGTTCCATTTTTTTGCGCCGTGTACAAGCCTGTTTCCATTAGAAAGTCTTCCTTGAAAGCACCCCTTCTCTTAGATAGATAGTCCTAGGGTGTTTTGAGATATTCGATTTAAAAGTTATTGCCTTCTTTAAAATAGAAAACATTAATTTTTACTTTCCACCTTTCCTCATAAAAGCATAAAATTACCTCACAGCACTTCCACATTTCTTAGCAATTCATTGGAGCCTATACTTGTAACTATTTAACAATTTCTTATTACCTACTGATTTCCTATGCATAAAAATTTCAAATTATTACGACTGCTGTAAATCCCGTTTGTTTTCTCCAATCACAAGAATAAAATATTTCCAGACAAGCAAGTTTTAAATTTCTTGCAAGCAATTCAATATTTTCCGAAAAAAAAGAATTTTCTCTACAAATTCAAGAGAAGAAAATCTCAAAAAGGAATCCTCAAGCTTTTTGAACGTGAAAAATGCCATCATTGATTTTCTGCTTTCTACAAGTAGTGATTTAAACATTCAATTTATTGACAACCTTCAAAAATATTCCGCAAGCAAAATGATGAGTACTGTGTTTGTCTCTTTACTTTGAAACACTCTAACGATGAAACTACACTTTTTAGACTAAAATTCAATACTTCTTGCTTTCGCCAAGAAAACCATGGCTGCGCCCATTCTCCAGCTTTAACTATCTCGGAGAAACAGTAGACCCACGTACTCCTAAAACACTTGGGACTTCGTATTTCTTGTTACAGCCGCGCCAAAAATGTTTAAAGCTTCCCGAAAGCTTTTATTTATATTTTTCTTTAAAGCAGTTCGTTTCTGCTCCTTTTTGCCTAGTTTCCCATGAGTAAAAGACTTGAGAGCAAATCTTTGTCTCTGCTTTTGGCGGCTTCAAAAAGAATATTTTTGGGAAAAAAATTTGTTTGAATTTCTTAAATGGATAACCGCTAAACAAAATACCAGGGACTAATAACAAATATTCTGCTAGATATCAAAGTTTACAAAAATGCCGCAGTAGGTTATACACGAGACAGAATAAATTCTAATAGAGGAATTTTCTGCAGATTTGAGAGTTTAGGAAATAATAAGCAAAGAAATCGTGCATTATTTACACTCACTTCCAAACGTTAAACACGGAGAAGGAAATTCTAATTTCCGGAAGCCAATCAGAACTGAAGAGGATGCAATTCTCTGCAGAGGTAGATGGAAGTATGCAAATATGTTAGGTAACAGCCAATCGCGCTTTCGTGTCAAGAAATGTGCAAAAAAGGCAGTCTTCTAAGAAGCCAGCTTTAGGAAGGGTTACAGACGTTGATTGTAAGTGTTGATAGAAGGTGTTCTAAACTTTCGTACAATTTGTTTTCAAGACATATGTGTTTCTATGACTTCCAGAAGTCGAATGGAAGATTCTGAGCGCTAGCGTGCTGTAGGGCGCATTGAAATAGGAGCGTTCATCATTCTGTAATTTCACGTTTATGGAAACAATTCCAAACCACACAGCCAGTTGTCCGAAGGCCCGTAGCCGGTCATCCAAGGGTTACAACCCCCGCGGAAGATCGATATATTGCTATTGTAGCCAAGCGGAATCGCAGACCGACTTCCACACGTGTGACATCTGTGGTTACAGCGTCCATTGGTAAGTCGATATCTGCAGCTACTATACGCCGAAGATTACATATGAGTGGACCGGGTACCTCGAGTTTGCGTTCCTTTATCCGTCCAGTCAAGAAGAGCACGATTACAGCGGTGCCGAGAACATGTTAATTGGAATGTGTCTGACTGGGGAAATGCCATGTTTACTGATGGGTCAATATTTGCTCTGGAGCCAGATGACAAGCGTATAAGGATATGGCGTGAACAACGAACACACAATCAGTCCCAAAACATCACCGAAAATCACGCATTCCGAGGCGGAATCATTATGGTGTGGGCAGGAATTTAATTAGGATACCGCACCGACCTGCACATCTTTAAACGGGGTTCTTTGACGGCTGTCCGGTATCGAGATGAAGTCCTAGAGCCCACTGTGAGATTTTACGCTGCAGCAGTTGGCCCTACTTTTGTTTTAATGGACGACAACGCACGTCCCCATAGAGATGACATCGTTGAGTGGTGATGAGTTGAGTGGCTGGAGAGTGAAGGGATTGCGCGTATGGCGTGGCCAGCGTATTCGCTCGAACTTAATCCCATTGAAAATCTTTGGGATGCCCTCGGCCCTGCTGTATCTTCACGTTTCCCACCTCCAGCCACTTTTATTGAGCTGGAAACTGCTCTACAAGAAGAATGGCGATTGCGTAATACTGCGGTGGTTGACCACCTAATTGAAAACATGGTCACAAGGTGTAAACTTTGTATACAGATGAGGGAGGATCACATACCCTATTAATGTCCTTTTTTCACTTTATGCTGTTTATTTCTACTTTATACATAATTCTGTTTAAGTCTCCAGTATGTCATTATCTGATCACTTACAAAAATTTAATATTGTTTTCGTTTCTGCATATAATTATTGATTTAGTTTTATGCATAAATATATATGCTACTTTCCTGCCGAATTTTGTGTCAATCAAAGCAGCATTTGTTGATTTATTTTTGTATTTTTCATCTTCGTGCTTAACTTTTGGAAGTAAGTGTAAAAAAGGAACATATACAATGATTTTAAGAAAAACTTTTCAATAAAGAAGTCTAAAACTCTTCTTTTCTCTATTATCAGAATTTAAATCGGTTCTATTTTGCTGCCTGGTAGGAAGAAAGGAAGTGTTGCAATTACGAAAAACTTCGGGTATCATATTTCAACGAAAATATCCATTCCAAACGCTATGGAGAACATTTGAACGATGTGTTTGCTTGACATCTGTCTGCACGGACATAATAAAGGACTGTTTTGGCCAAAACGGATTGTAAAATGGATTCAGAAAAGATTTTTTTGACTTCTGTATATAAGTATAGGGTGGACCACACAGAGATAAGTAAATGTCTCGGAGGGTTAATACATTTGCTACTTCCATTCATGGTTCAAGCAAAGATTATACACGAAGTTTTAAATCAAGCATAGAGATATAGAGTTAGAGGAGAAACGTCAAGAAAATTCATTCATATTTCTTTATTTGATCTTTGTAAGTTTTATCTACTAAAATAAAATACATATCGTTGAATGGATATGCGGCGGACCGCACACACTATTTAGTTATGTCTGTGCCGCTCAACCAGTATAGTGGTTAGCTTCGCTGACTGCCATGCGGAAGGGTCCGGGTTCGAATCCCGGAGAAGGCATGGATGTTTGTAAATGTATAGCGTCGGTGCGGCATGGCGGCACTCTAAATATGCGACGAGCCGAAAGTCCTCTCGTGTTGTTTGGGGGAAGGGGAGAGGGGTGCGAGAAACTCAGACCCGTCCCCCCCGGGGTGCTCTCTATCAAAATTGGGGCGGAACTGAGCCAAATCGCACTGTCACCTGTTAGGTGCTCAAGGCTGTTGCCAACGACAGGCATAATCTAGCGCTCCTTGCCACGAGGAATTTCGTGGGCTTGGGCTGACTACGTCAGACAAGTGAGCATAAGCAACAACAACAACAACTTATCTCTGTGTCTCTCTCGGACCACAGAGAGATAAGTAAATCGTGTGTGCAGTCACTGCTCCCAAGCCCTTACGCTTTGTAACACGACACGTTTTGACGTCGCAGACGCAATAATTCGTTCCAATTGGCAGTGTAAGAGGCATAACTTCACGACTAGTGTCAGGAGATTCTAACGCTCTGCACCGTGTCTGCGGTCAAAGCCTTTCGATTTCAGGAGGGTGACGAACCAATGATGTGATTTTTCCTCTGATATCGTCCCAGATACAAAGAATCAGAGGACGTAAAATGCTACTGTAAAATTAACGAGGAGTGGCTAATTCAGTGTGAAGATTTTTGCCATTGGAGTACCATCAGTAGAACTCTCCTGAACTCTCGACTAGAGGTACCAAAAATGCTCTTGTGCTCTTAAGTAGACAGACCTTTGTTAGAAGCTTCCTCACACTACGAGGACTATAATTCATTTTATTACCTATCTATGCTATCATTAAATTATATATATATATATATATTGTAAAGAGCTTCTCGTAATTGTAATAAATATGTTTTGAGTTTAAAACGTAGTAGGAGTTACGCAATTTCACAACCTCACTCTATCATTATAAGGAGTCAGATACGCTACCTGCCGCCACTCAACACAGGGTAACCTGACAGTCATTCCAACAGTAGTGACTAAACCACGTATGTATCTCGCATAACTCAAAAACGCGTAGCCGCAGAACATTGAAATTTTTTATAAGGGACTGCTATAAATTTATGCTCCTCCCGTTTTCGCTGCACCAATCATGTATAAATATATTTATATATATTCCCACTTTGTTAGCTGGTTCGATGAGCTTAGTTCTTTTATACACTGATTATCATAAATTACGGAAAAAACGCAAAAATCAAGATTACTGAAAAAGTTACATGTAGAATTTTATGAAACTTACCCACAATATACAACACATAGCAAGGTATCAAATAACATAAAAAGAAATTACAAGACAATTATGGTAGTGTAGAAATTAGCACATGTATAAAATGAACAAATCGAAAGTGTCAGTTTGCTATAGGAAAAGTACCTTCAATATGGAATATGTTCGCCTTTAGACGAAATACAGCACATACAGCGGTGTGTGATGCTTTTTATTATGCTGTATATCAGTTCCATAGGAAGCTAGAGAAATTGCTCTTTCAAAGCCGTTGCAAGCGCGGCAAGGGTCTGACGGGACGCATTGAGAGCAGCTAGACGTCTCTCTAAAGCATCCCAAACGTGCTCGAGAGGATTCAAGTCCGGAGATCGAGCTGGCCACTCCATGCGCATAATTGTTTCCCGTTGAAGATAATCATCTACGATGCTAGCTCTGTGTGGTCTTGCGTCGTCGTCCTGTAACAGGAAAGCATCACCTATTGCCCCGGCATATGAGCGCACATAAGCACCGAGGATGTCAACTCTATACACCTGAGCAATCACGGTTCCACTTGGAAAGACATGGATGTCTGCGCGTCCACCCAAAGAGAGGCTACCCCAAACACAGACGCTGCATCTCTTTCACGGACGTTTGACGGATGATAAAGGGTTCGAGGTTCTCTTCATATCAAATAACGCCTACTGTCGCTTTCTAGACTAAACCTGGACTCATCCGTAAAGAGAATAGCCCTCCATTGATCACGCGTCCAGTGGACATGTTGTCGTGTCCACTGCAAACGAGCCCTCCTGTGGCGTGACGTGAGCGGCACGCCAATGGCTGGTCGCCTCGCATACAGACCACCTTCGTGGAGCCTTCTACGCACAGTTGACGTTGACACCAATCTTCCGGTGGCTGCAGCAAGGAAGGATCTATAAATAGTCGGATAAGCGGTTCTATTCCTGCGTGTACATAATGTCAAATATCGGTCATCGGCGCTCGTCGTGGCAATTGGCCGTCCTTGGCTGAACCTCCTGGATGCCAAATCTAGGGTTTGAAATTGCCTCCAAAGTCTATGAAGCACAGAAGGACTCACATTTAGCTATCTGACCACTTCTGTTTGCCTTTTAGTCTCCCAATGGCTCTCCATAGTAGTTCTGGAGGCAAATGATGCCTCGAGGTCATTGTTACGAATTGGCTTTCTTAGATTTACGATGTCACTATCAGAGTGAAATATGTGGGCTTGCTCTCAAACATGGACTTTATGCTCCTCGCAGATGACGTATTCTGAGTGCAGTGCCACTAATTTGCATATTGCAGTTTTACTGAGCTACTCTCACTTGGCAACATATTCAAATTTTACACGGTTTGGCTTATTTTTGAGAAAGTTATCGCTGTTTTTGTGATTTTTCCTTAATTTATGATAAGCAGTGTACTTATATGTTGGTAAATTGCGCATTATTTGCTTTAAAGTAATTGAATTATGTAGTTTTTAAGTTGCGGTTAAGATTTAAGATTTTTATGCCTTTAATTTGTAGGGTCATTAGGTTATTTCGAAGCAGGAGATGTGAAAAATGAGCAACGCCTTCGCCGGGACTTGAACCAAGGACCTCTCAAATACGTTTCGAGCGTGCTAGCCACTACACCACGAAAGCATGCGAAGAAGGCGGGAGAAATAACATGTACGTTGATCTGCATGCAATAGTTGTAAAATTTTCAACAATTTAAAATCTCTTTAACTGCAGCTAAGTCTAACCGATCACTAGGGAATTAAATGTGACTTCATTGTCTTTTTGCCGAGTAGGACCAGAAGTATATTTTCAGTTTTGTGCATCGAAAAATCTGTTTCCTTACCCGTTTCCGAATTGCTTGTTTTTGCGTAGAAACTGTAATTTTAATTTTAAAACTTGCTTTTTTAATAGCATTTGGTGTTTTATTTTTTTCTGTATTTTTCAATTTTTAATGAAGATGTTTTGAGATCGTATTTGTTTTTGCCTTGCTGCGAAAGAAAACTGAATAAATTTAATGAGAAATATATATCTAATAAAATTCGAGGAAATAAGTTTCAGTGCATCAGGAATGCGTATAATGCAGGGATAATATT
>KK119513.1:207641-220755 GCA_000611955.2 Stegodyphus mimosarum | reverse complement strand
TGCCTGCACAAAAATAGTCATGTGGTGTTCACATCAGATTTTTTTACAAATTATATGCAAACGAGGGATTAATGTGTTGTCTGTAGTAGGTGATTAAAATATATGATTAGCTGAATGTATAAATTTATAATTAATGCAATTCATAATTAGTCAATTCACTTCTGTGTAAAACTTTATTTCTAGTCTTTTGGTTCCTTGTACAAAGTAAATAAAGCATTGTAATCTTGGACAATTTCTTGTATCACATTTCAGCAGAATATCCATTTCGAATGTTCCTGAATCCATTTGGACGAATTTATGCGTCCTGTCTGTATGCGCGGATGAGATAAAGTACTTCTTTTTCGAAAACTGTTTGTAAAATTATTTCGAAATAGATTCTAAATGGATATTTTTTCATCACGTCTGTACGTAATTATGTACGTACGTATGTATATATCTCACGTAAGTCAGAAACGATAGCCGTAGAACGTTGAAAACTTGTAAAAAGAACTACTATAATATCAGGTTGTATATCTCTAGTTTTTTTATTGAAACCGGCGATACCAAAAGTTTATATACTTATATATACCTACCCACCCCTTACCCGACCTTTATTTTCGCAGTCATGGGGCGTAGTGATATACTTCCAAATACGGAAGTGTATATATGACGGAAGTTTTTCAAACTTTCAAAAAGTATTTTCAGCAATTAGTTAAATCAAAATCGCTGAAACAACCTTGTGTTTGGCGTACATTTGTTAAAACACTCAGTCGATTTCGAGGGCATCTACCGGTCCCTCCTCATCAGGAGAACGAAATTTCTAGAAAGGGAAAACAACCTTAGTAACGACATTTTATACTCTCGGGCAGTACCATGCGCGAGGAGGCAACGCCACCTATCGCAAAAAATAATAACCAAGAATTTTGTTTTTTGGTTATTATTTTTGTCAATAGATGACCCTTTCCTGAAAAAATATCACTTTTCAAATTGTTGCCACCGAATATTATCGCCCTGTGTTATACTCAAGCTATAGAATATTAGCATCTAATGCTTCTGCTGTCCGTGTTTCTTGATAAGTAGATTCATACATAATTTGTAAGTATTTATCTATTTTTAATCTAAAAAGTTATTTTATGTTCCTCTGTTAGTCCCCTTTTTCGTTTTCCTTCCAGAATACAAATTTTAGTTCACGAATATTCAAAAGTGGTAGAGAGAGACAGTATTTAAAGGAAGGTTTTAGATTGGTTAATCAGAGCGTGCTCTCCCTGATCAAGGCCACGTTACTATTTGCATCTCTTCGACTGGAGTCAGGCTGCTGCGTTGCGTTATTCTTGCCATCAAGGCTTGTCACACTGGCATAGGTTTGAGCCAAGTTGCGCATTATTCTTTCCGTGTAGCCTTTGGCTAACTTCCGATTAAGTTTAGTTTTAAATTAATTTCGTTGCCTTTTGTGTTACACTATAAATAGTAGATGGTTTTGTAAGCACAGGAAGTCCCTTCTGTTAAATTATTAAGTTTATATAAAAGAATATCTTACATGCTTCTTACGTTCTCTGTCTGATTACTGGATAAAGAGATAAGTGGCTTAGGTTCAGATTCAGACTCGAAATTATTTAAGCTACCAGAAAATGTGAGAATTCAAGGTCGAAGAACTTTTCTGTTATTTGTTTTCAACGTCTCTCTTCTAACAAACACTGAAAAATGGTTAAATTCAATATATATTGATGTAATTATGCAACAAGACCATGTTTTTAATAATGGTTAACATTTCGTAAGACTATTTTTACACTTACAGCACTTTGAAAATGAGGAAATGTATAGGACGATACGAATAGGTCCTGGCGAAAATCTTCAACGGACTTTGTAAATGGAAGGATTACGCCAGCCACTAAAAATGTATCATCTTTTTTTCAGTTATTTAAGGAAACAGAGCAACAGCACTTTGTCTCGCATTCAGAACTTTGAAATAGTTATCGATATATTGTTGCGAAATACCCAGCTGCGGTAAGATAGCTTCCGCGCAAAGCGGGATTATAGTTTCCAGAAACAGCCGTAGAAGGGAAGAGTTACCAGATTTGGTGTGAAAGCGCTATTTGGCGATGAAATTGGCGATATGCCATAGATGGAGCAAGAACATTCTAGAACGCATTCTTAGCGATTTTCCTAGGGAACGTTCTCGAACGTAGGTTAAAGCTATATATAACCTGCCTGTTCGCGGAGAAAGTAGTATCTTGAGTTCAGTAGTAGTGTTTTGAGTTCAGTGATTAGCTTGAGAGTAAATGAACCGTGCAGGAAGCTGTAATTTAGTGTTTTGACGTGAAACTGTCTTCACCATTGTAGCCTGAAGGCTATGGCTGATTTAATGGCTATGGATAGGCCTGAAGGCTGATTGTTTCAGCTTGTTTATCGTAGTTTTTCGACAACTGTAAAGGTGTCTATGGAACCGTCCTGTGTAATACTGGCGAGTAGATTGTGTTTTGATCATTCATGAAGTGTTATCGTCAATCCCGCCAAATCCAGGAACCCGTAGAACGCAACAATATGAAAGATGAATATTCGTAAAGATTCTTACGTGGATTACGTGCTTTTGGAGTTAACAATTTTAGAAGAAACCAAATTCTAGAAGGCCAACTAACTGGAATTTGCAATTTCTTCAAAATTCGAATGAGATTTGTTTTTTATGTTACGTTTCTTGGTGAACTCGCATCAAATTGATAATTCTCTGTCATTATATCAGCAGCAATGGCACGTAGCCATTGTTGCTGATACAGCACTGTTTGTCATTGTTGCTGATACAGCACTGTTGTCATTGTTGCTGATATCAGCACCGTTGCCACTCGGAAAAATGAGGGTGATAATTCTGTGCATTTTTTATGTTTATTTATATTTTTTTGTCAAAGTCGTTCGGCAGAGTAAAATTCCGTGCAGTTTTTAAATTTAATGTTTTATGTTCCCTTTAGACATTTTTCCGGTACATTTAAAAGCCAGACGAAGGCTGACCGCATAGCGACTAGTTTAAAAACAATCAGATTCATTCTTTCTAAAATGAAAGTTACAAAGAAAACACGTTGGTTTTCAGATGCAGCCAAATGTGAACATGGAGCAGTTCTTTACATGATTTCCGTCAACACATCCATTGAATGCAAACAAATCGCTTGTCTCCACAACACGAAATAAAGTAATTATATTGATCTCAAAATCATTTACACTTCTGCAGCTGAAGAAGAGGTTCCCATATTTAAAACTTCTACAAATTCATGAACATTATGCTAGTTCTTGTTGCTCAAATTTCTCCACTAACTTAAATGATAAAGCAGAATATTGTAACTCAATATAAAAGGTGCGCTTCAAAATTTAGTTCAATAAGGATCAATTAACATATCCTAATGCTTAGTTATATTTTGCTTAGATGCTTACAAATATTTCGTACCTATTATTTATAAGAATATCGTTTCTCGAAGTTCGGGGTTTCCTAGTTTTGCAATTAAATTTAGGTTTCACATTGCATCAAAATTAGTTACGAATCTCCAACAATTTTAGTTAAAACGCGTAATCAATCGTCGCTAAATTTTACAATTTGAAAGTTCTTCTCGAAAGTATAATTAATTATAAATTACGCATGATATTTTCATTTTAAAAGAGTAATTTTAAGACGAAGAACAGATCTTCATTACGCTACTCTCCTTGTTAATATCACAAGTCCGTAAAGTTTCATTAAAGACCAAAGGCATATTTATTAACCTTAAATTTACACAGAGTATTTGGCAACATAATCCTACATGACATCTTTCGAGATAAGCCAGAAAAACGTCGTTGATATTAGGGAAGATTAATGATTATATTTTGATGGAGATACCAGGAGTTTCTAAGAAAATAATTTCATACCCACATTTTAAAACACCTGCTTACAGATAAGTACATCCCAGGCTTTTATAATGATCGATGACATCATTAAACTTCCGCTGAAGACATCATGATGCTTTTTCTAAAGCTTTCGGCGGAAATGAAATGTGTTTGATATGTTGATCCGATTCTTAAGGCAGACAGCATAGCGAAATTTCAGCACATTTTCCTTTTTTTCTGCAGTTTACATTTCAGTTGCTTTACCATTATAATTCATTCAAATATGAAAATCGAAATTATATTTTTCCCTGAGATATTTCTTTTTATTTTGTACGTTTCCGTAATCCAAGAGTTTCAATTTATGGAGGATGAACAGTCAATATCTAAGGATTTGATTAGTTTCACTAACCAGTTATTTTATGTTAATGATGTTTACTGTCTTTATTGCTTTCCAGTTTCACGACAGAATAGTTCAAACAGACTAGTCCGCATGCATTCAAATTAAGCATAAAGAATTTAAAGGAAAGTTTGAGATGAAATTTAGATTTACGTGTATTCAAATTAAGTACAAAGTTTTAAAGGAAGGTTTTAGATGGAATTTAGATTGTAAAATCAGAGCGTGCTCCGCCTACTAAAATGCCACGTTACTAGTTGAATCACTTGACAGCCGTTTCACTGCGACCTTACGTTATTCTCGCCATTAGGCATGCCATGCCGATATTACGTTTCAGCCAACTTGTCACTACTCATTCTGTGTAGCCTTTTGGCTAACTTTTAATTTACTTACTTAAATTCAATTCGTTACTTTTACCTTACATTTTTAGATTTACGTCATAAATACTGGCTGGTTCTGTAAGCACAAGCTGTGCCTTCTGTTAATTTATTAAAATCGCCCTGTTTTATCACAATGCGAGAAACATGCATACATTCATGCAGATTCTTCATTATTTAATTTCTTTAAATAAAATAGGGCGATAATATTACAATTGCCGGCCAAAGGAGAGGCAGTCCAAAAGGGCTATTAGTTTCAAAATGGCATTTTTTGGCGTTTCACTATAAGCGGCGAATTACTCTTTAAATTGTTGCCACTAAATGTTATCTTCTTGAAATAAATTTTAAAAAATCAAATAGTACAGAATCTGCATGAATGTGCGTGTGTTTCTTGCATTGTAAAAAAACGACGGTACCTACAGCCATCAAATTTTGATTAACGTAATCAATCCTCCATCCCGAACATGGGCATACGGAAGTCTTAATTTTGAATTTCAAATTTGTTTTATTATCTAGTTCACATTTTGTGAAACTTAAATGAATTTTTGATTAACAGGTTCAACGATTTCAAAGCAAGCAAAGGCAACACCGCGCGGAAAAAAAAATTATCTCCAGCGCGCGAATCTGTGTATCGGAAATTCTGTTTTGCTGTTTTTATATATTTTGTGATATTGTTGTTGAGTTGAGTTTTATGTGGTTTAATTGCGAAGAACATGATATTGAATAAATAAAAGTAACACATAAAACGTTAAAAAACATCTAAATGCTTTCAGATTTTACATTAGGCCCAAAGGGGAGTTAACGTTTTCCGGGTTACCTTTATTTATTAAATTTTATGTTCTTCGAACTTAAACCATAAAACTCAATTCAACAGCAATACCGCAAAATAGTTTTAAAATAGGCATATCTATAGAATTTCGGATACAGAGCCCCGCGCGCTGGAGATAAAAATGTATTCTTTTCTCCGCACAGTGTTCCCATTGCTCGTTTGAAAAAATTTCAAAAAAAGTTCTTAAACAAAAAATTCGTTAAGTGTTATAAAATATGAAGTCGCTAATAAAACAAATTCCAAATTTGGGCTTCTAGGTGCCCATATTCGCAGGAGGACTACGTTATTCAAAATTTGAGGGCTCTAGGTACCTTTGTTTTATCGCAATGCGAGAAAACTATATACATTTATGCAGATTCTTCATTATTTAATTTTATTAAATATAACACAGGGCGATCATATTTTGTGGCAACAGTTTTAAAAGTGATAAAACTGTTGCCACAAACATTTACAGTGAATCGACGCGAAATGCCAAAACCAAATTAATAGCCTCCCTGAGCTAACGTTCCTATGGGCTAAAATACCTTTTTGGGCGTAAATTAAAACCTGAAGGCTTCAGATGTTTTTTTTCCCTCTTAATAAAATGATTTTTACACAATTTCCCAAATCTCTGTAGTAATTTCCAAGACATAGCCATAATTCGCTTCCCAGAGTTTTCCAGTGTTCTCACTTAGATTATGTTATCAAGCTGGATGACACCTTATAAACTTGAGAAGGAAAACGTTAAATTTCTACCTTAAAAATGAGTCAGCCTTTTGTAATAACAAATGAAAAATATCATCCTTCATTAAACTTTAAATTTTGTGAATTGTAGACTTCATGTCGTCGTAAACTGTTACTAGCACATATCTACAAACGATTCTCACCAGTAAAATATTTGAAACTAATGTGAGAGCAAATTTTTTTATCCTATTATTTACTTCCAAGGTACACTGCGCCCATTATTTACTTAAGCTACACTGCGCAAGAAAAAAATGGGACAGTTCTATATCACCTGTTCTACTGGCCCGAGTGACAAAATTCAAATTGCGTTTTCCATGTCTCGAAAGCGCGACTTAGGATATGTACTAGATTGATATATAGCATTGTTCTAATATAGGTATTTTGACACAAAATCGGACTTTTTCTGAAATGACATGCCAATGTTTTTCCATATTTCGAATCTACGACTCAAATTATGCCAAACAGGCAAGTTTTGTAAAAATCGCACTAGTAGGTTTTAAAAAATTAGCTCCTCAATGTTAATTCAATTTGGCATGTATTTACTAATATCTCTTTTTTATTACACTTACTTGATTCTTTCTTTCCCAGTTTGAAATTTAGGTTCACTCCAAACAAAATTCACCCATTTTTTATGATTTATTTTTAAAATTTGTATTTTAAAATAATTTTTTTAAATTTTGGGGAAAACAATTTTGAATCATAACCCATAAAGTGTTTACAATCAATTTGAAGTAGATATATTTCTTAGTATACCTACAAAAACGTAGAGCTTTTTATTCAAAATTGTCGAAGATATACCCGAATTTATATATTGGCGCGTTTTGAAATTTGGCATATTTGTTGAAATCGATAATAACATCTAATGTGGTTTAGGCACTTTGCAGAAATTATTTGAAAGAAGAACGATGTGATTCTTTTTTCAGCCCATGCACAACGTAAAAAGGTAGCAACAATGTGACATTTTTCCGCTCCAAAATAATGGAAGGGATAGGAAAATAAATAGGTTGCCACGTATTAAGAACTTCGCCAAGTAAATTATTCTTGGCGCAAATTAAAAAAAAAATTCCCCAAGCGAAAGTTTTAAATTTCTCCGTAAATTTCGCATCAAATTTTAAAAAATTTAATATTTAGGCATAATGTGAGCCGTAGAATCGAAATATGGAAAAAAAACTGGTATGTTATTTCAGAAAAAGACACATTTTAGGTCAAAATACCTATGTTAGAATAATGCTATATATAAATTTAATATATATCATAGGTCGCGCTTTCGAGACATGAAAAACGAAATTTAAATGTCGTCAGTTGGCCCAGTAGAACGGGAGATATAGAACTGTTCTTTTTTTTTTTGTGTGTGTGTGTGTACAGTGTATAATCCATAGTGCAAGAATTGTTTTTTAGTAGCAACCATTGCTGCATCGTGACATTACAGATCTATTTACAAAAAATGTTCGAGAAAAGCAGCACCTGATGTTGTTTTCCTAAATTTTGTCGCTAGGCTTATGCTTCCAATTACCAAATGCAAAGTATATCATTTTAAGCAAAATATATGAGTTTTATGAGTAAAAGTATTTTGCAAAAGAAGAAATTAAACTTTTTATATTGTGGAGTTTTACTTTATTTCCCTAGCAGTTCATTTAATTTTGGAAACAACCTTTTCTTTAAATTCTCATTTTCCAACTCACTCTTTCTTGTCAGACTGAATTTCAGTTTCGCGCTTTATGCAAATTAGTGTAGGAAGCTACTATTTAGGCTGAGATCTAAGTCACTTCAGACAGAGTGTGTTCTGCCTTTCGACCACGTTGTTCGCTACTAGTTAAAGCATGATACTTTACCGATGCATATTAATTACCAGTTAGTCTACGTTAGTGGTATTAGCCAAAGAATCAACTGCGCGTTAAACAGCTCTGTGCAGCTTTGGATAATTATTCAATTTAGATTTAGTTTTAATTTTACATTGTAAGTTACCGCTAAGAGTGCTGGCCTCATATTGTACAAGAAGCACAAGAAGTGTCTTCTTTTATCATTTCTTGAGTAATAAGAGGTATTTTCTTCTGGTGTAGTTTGATAAGACTGTAGTTAGCGAGGACTCGCTTCCAAATGCTAGTAAGATCTAGCTTCAAGGAACTTAATTTTAGCTAGAATCTTGTAATAAATAAAAATAAAATTTTATTTAGGGAAAGGATGACGTACTTTAATTAACTGACAAGGTATTTTCTCCTTTCTTCCAGTATGCCTTCATAGTGCATTTGTAGCACACTCGGCGCGTATTCGAGAGGTCCAGGTTCGAGTCCCGGTGAGGGCACTGCACATTTTCACATCTCCTGCTACAAAATAACATAACGATTCTACAAATGGCACCCGAACTAAAAGGAGATGGACAATAATTCTTCGCTACTATAATTTGGCGACTGAGTTCCCTAATCCCTAGTTTCTCTGTAAAAGAGGCAAATGTATAAGGTATTTTCTCCTTTCCTCCAGCATGCCTTCGTGGTGTAACAGTAGCACACTCGACGTGTGTTCGAGATCCCAGGTTCGAGTCCTGGTGGAAGACACTGTAAATGATACATATCTCCTGCTTCAAAATAATCTAATGAGTCTATAAACTAAAAGAAAAATTGCATGCAATTACCCGTAAAAATTATCTGAAATATTCTAGAATGAACTTTACTAATTAAAATAAATTTTCCGTTCCAGTAACTCATATGAATTTAAACCTTAATCATAAACATTACTGTCGCTGCTTTTAAAAAACAAAGCCTAAACACATCTCCCATAGTAAAACTTCAGCTGATACATTAGTGAATAAACGAAGCTACTGCGAAAGAAAATTCTCATGAAACCAAATTTGCTTCTTTTAGGAATTATTAATTTTTTTAAATTAGAATAGCTTTCATAATAACACCTGCAGTTACACCCTGCTTTTGGTAAAGCTCCTTGCGAAACTTGTCTCTGGGAACTGCAGAATTAACTAAGTAATGTATAAAGAACATTTTTCTGATTGGATTGTATTATTAATATCTGATTTTCTGGAGATTTGGCTATGTTGGAAAGGCCAAAGTTACCACTTTAACCTTTCCAATACTGAAAATGGTAGTCAAACTGGTAGTTAGAATGGAATTCAAATCTTTGTTAAAGAACTGATTGCAAGGCGGTTTCCTGAATTTCCCCCTTGTCTAACACGAATACGAACTAGTTTTATTTAGAAATTCCGCTATGAAAGCATCTCTTCCCTTTAGGCAGTTAACCCAAGTAGACTTTGCCATAAACCGAATTATTTATTATTTCATTTGGAAAGAGAGACCGTATAAAAGCAGGGAGAATCCTCCTCACCAAGGTATCAAAGATGTTCCTATAAAACTGTGCTCTGTATTTAAAACACTTATTGGCTATTCGAATATGTGTGGAAGCAATATTTAAAAAAATAATGCCTAATATCAATTTGGAAACTGCATATCAGTGTTAATCCCTTTGTAGCACAACTCCAAGTTCTTTTAGTCAGTACTACTCGATAATGCTAAAAGAATATTTTTTAAAATCTTTTATACAAATGTAATCAAACTAGACATTACATATGCTATTGGCTTTTAAATACATACCAAGTAACACCAAAAGGAATAACAACATTCATCAGAATACATTTTTTGTATTAAACATCATGAATATCAATATAATCAAATCTAAAATAAATATCTGTAATAAAAGAAGCTTCTTAAATACTTATTGA
Source organism: Stegodyphus mimosarum (assembly GCA_000611955.2). Classification (NCBI taxonomy): domain Eukaryota; kingdom Metazoa; phylum Arthropoda; class Arachnida; order Araneae; family Eresidae; genus Stegodyphus; species Stegodyphus mimosarum. Next base: position 210,886 of record KK119513.1, on the reverse strand, counting down.
TTTTATTCCACACTAGTCGACGATAACCAAAGTGGTTTCAGGGAACTATGAATTAGAAGCTTGCACGTGAATCGAAGAAAGGATTAGGAAGAAAAATGTCACAGCAAATAATGTAGAATGATCAATTACACTTTCACGATCATCAAAAGAATATTTATCAAACTTCTAAGTTGAGAGTGTTACTGGCGTTGATGATTTTTTAATGAAAGAAGTGACATTTTCATTTCATTAGTTTCTGCATAAGAAAATAAATATCGTGTTGACTTGGGCAAGGTCATTTCTTTAATTTATTCAAATCTACTTAAAATTCAAATATACAATCAGTGTCTTACATCTTATTCTTTTTATCTACTGTTCATGACGTTAGAAGATAATGACTATCAACTTTGATCCTAGACATGTATTTCTGATTATCATGTCCCTCAAAGTATTTTCAGAATTTACGCAAGAGAATATTTTATGAAAATGTTCCATAGTAAGGTTTTGTAAGCAGAAAAGAAGAATTTGTAAATACAAATATTAACGTTTTATAAAATCCTCGTAGAGGAACGTTCAGTCAGTAAAACTTTTATGGAGCTTTTGTACGTCAAACAAAAAAATCTGATGTGTACACAACATGACTTCCTTGTACGGAATATTAAATTATACACAGTTTTGTGCATTTCATTTAAATATATTGAATTGCATTAAAATCTACCTCGTCGATAGCGCATAAACCACAATAGAATAATTGCGAATTTTAAAATTCACTATATTTATTTATCATGGTGATACTTTGGTTCTAGGTTCTAGGATGTAACAGCGTTACATCTCATTTATTTTATAACTCAGAATGCAAAAAAGTTATAAAACGCTGTGTAAAAGAAATTAAACAATAAAAAAAAGAGTTTTCACAGGCTATTCGGTATTTCTCATTTAATTAGTTCACTTCTCGCTTCGCGACAAGGCGAAGCATAAAAACTCAAAATACCTATATAAAAATTACGAAGTGAATCTTAAACACATATTTCCTCGAATAAATTCCAGAATGGATTAAGCATGATTTAATTTGCAGTAATAAAAGAAAATATTACTTTGCTGTTTCGAAGCTTAGTTTCTCTAGACTGGAAACAAATCCGCTATTTTAGTAAATTTCAGATGTAAACAAATATGGCTGCCATGGGAAAAATTATTAGGCTTATCCGCACTTAACAACTTTTAGATTCTTGATAATTCTACAAGTATAACATGCAGGTCAACTAAACGCATAAAGAGCACTAGAAAATCACAACCACACCTCGCCCTTGATCATCAAATTACAACAACTTTTACAGCGCAACTCGCAGAAACATCTATCCTTAACATGGATCAAGGCACATGCCGAAAATGAGGGGAATGAAGCAGCTGATAGCTTCGCCAAGCAAGCAGCCACTGATCCAGAAGCTGAAAAAATCACAATCCCAGCCCCTCCTTCCTACCTCAAAGAGCTTTTACGGCTTTTACGACGTACATACAGCTACCTCCCGAAAGTCGGCACTGAACGCAACATTGCAATAGCTCCTCTTACGGCTTATATTACGGGACACGGCCCATTCCCTACCTACTTCAAAAGACATGGTATAACAACCACGGATATATGCGTCTGCGGAGCGGAAGGCTCCCCAGACCACTATGTTTTTGAATGCCATCTGACAGCAGGATATCACCTTCCTCTTCCCATCAACAATAGAGAAGCTTATCATCGCTTCCTTATAAAGCACAAACCGGCAGTAAATGCAATCTGCAAAGTTGTTAACAAGCTCAAGGGAATGGGCCAAGATTTGTGCTCTCCTCATTAACCAAAATTTGCAAGGTATGATACACTAAGTCAGCACGTAGTTCCACATCCTCAGACACTAAGTCTACTCCTTAAATTTACATAAGTCCTTATTATAGACACTTATCAAATAATGTACAGACAAATGTTTCCAGCATGTGTTTAACGTTTCCTCTGCTGTATACGCATAATACTTAATGTTTTTTACCCATGAGCCTGTATTTTAATCCTATTATCCTGTATATGCATAATACTTAATGTTTTTTTTTTCCCTATGAGCCTGTATTTTAATCCTATTATTTTGTAACTGTATTTTTGTATCTGTATTTTTAATTTATATTTTTATTTGAATTTTATTATGATTATGCAAAATTACCATAGCAAATTGCAACAACAAATGTCAAAACAGTAAAACGAATGCAATCTGCCCTTGTATGGCCATGTAAATGCTCTTGTTAACATCCTTAAAAGCTCCCGCGACGACTGAGGCCTCAGGGAGTTGTTCCTGGTTAGTGGAGGGCGCGGGACACATGCCTGTTTACCTCTGTTAGACATCAGGCGTCCCCGTCCTCCGTTACCAACCAACCAACCAAACGCATAAAGATCTTAACCGAAAGATACGAACAACACAATTCAATCATTTTTAAAGCAAAATCTGCACAATGTATATATATATATATATATATTGGATTGGCAACAAATCTACTATTCTATTAAGTTTCAAATGCAAACAAATCTGGCAGCTATGATTAAAATAATTAAGCTTAGCCGCATTTAAACAATTCTTAAATTGTTGATAATTCTACAAATCTTGCATGCAGATTTACTGAAGGGCATAAAAACCTTTACCGGAAGAGAAGAACAACATAATTCAATAATTTCTTAAGCAAAAAAATGCACAGTTTACGAACATATAAGAATGAAAAACTGAGCTCAGTGAGCCGAGTAACGAGGTGGATATATATGTACTTTTTGTGTACTTTTTGTACAGCCGATTGCAACCAAAATAGGAGGTGCTCATCTACGTGTAATAGCAGTCCTATATACAAAATTTCAACGTTCTGAGGCTATTAGTTTTTGTGTTATGCGAGATACATAGATACATACGTACGTACGCAGAGACGCCACGAAAAAATCTCTTCAGAATCCATTTTAATTCCGTTTTATAATTTTTTTAAGGGGAAAAGTCTTTATTCTGCCCTTAGGTACGGATATCACGCAAAACCATCTTTAAGTTGCACTCGATAGCGGACAAAATGGATATTTACGTTCAAATATGATACCCGAAATTTTTCGCGATTACAATACTTCCTTTTTACTTCGTACAAGGAAGTAAAAAGAATGAAAATCTGAAAGCATTTCAGAATTTAAAGACACACCAGAGTGTTTGTTAAGGCTTTATGGTATGATTTCGCTGAGCTTACAGTTTACCAATCTGTTTTTGGACTCA
>KK119513.1:193771-207616 GCA_000611955.2 Stegodyphus mimosarum | reverse complement strand
CTGTTTTCTGTTGTTGTTCTTTTAACCTAATTATCAAACGTAGCTTTCTTTGAACTTAGGTACGTAAAATACATTAATGATTTTTTTTTAATTTTAAAGCAACATATTTTTAGAATTCTCGTTAAACGGGTTTAGCGTGTTGAGTGTTTCCATACGCTTTTTTGTTTTTTTTACCCATATTTTCTTAGTTCAGGTTTATTAACAAGATTAACTTTAAAATTAAAATTTAAAAAGGAACATGATCTTTTATTTAAATATTCGCTTGATATGTAATAAAAAATTTAACACAAAATCCCCGTTCATCAAAACCGTACAAATTCTAAACAAGTCTAACATTCTTTATTCAATATTTGTCACATATGAAATGCATTGAAAAGGAGAAAATTAGTAATAATCAGAAGGTACTGAATTCGACAATGAAACACTCAATTCAACATTTAAAACTGGCATGAAATTCCAAAGATAGAGGAAAACATAACTTTTTTAAATAATCTCTTGATATGTAATAAAATAAGTTATAACTATGGTCCACCAGTGCAATACATGGTTATAAGCGGTTAATTATTCGTTTCGAATGTAATAAAGAAGTAATTTTTGTGTCAAGAGAAACATTTCGCAAAAAAATAATGATTTTTATTTCCTTAGCAATTTAAATTGAGCAATTTAGATATTTCTTATGAAGATATTGATTTCACTAAACATGCTTCGTATGAAATTATTATAAAATGTTTCTTAAAATTTAGGGTAATTCAAGTTGTAAGGTTTTAGTTTAAACTAACAAAGTTTTATTTTAATTTGCCTTTCCTATGTGTTCTTATTTCAATTTTCCGTTAGAATAAGCGCGCGTTTCAGCTTTATGCTAATTTGAAGTGGAGCAAAGTTTATATTTTAACGGTAGCGAGGAACTACTCAACGTGAGAGAGCTTTTAGTCTCAGACCACTGCTGCTCTGTTCGACGTTCGCCTGACTAGCTAGTATTTTTAAATTCTAAGCCTTAGCGCTGTTACTCTATTACTTATTGAAGTAAATCTAAGTGCGTTAGTATTAGTTAAATCTTGCTACGCACCCTTTAGCATAGAGGCCAAACTCGCGTTTATAGCTCTGTGAGCAACGACTACTTAATTTCTAATTAACTTTAGTTTAAATTATTTGATTGTTCAGTTTAGACCCAAGTGCGGTCATTATTTTCTGTGTCCCTCCCGAGTTGGGAAGAGGCTGTATATAATTGTGGTTTAATAAAAGAGGATTTCAAATCCTTCTTACGTGCAGTTTTTCTACCACTTAAACACAGTTTTCTACCACAGGACATAGCTGCATTCAGCTCCCTGTTCAAGATCAGGATTTAGTTTAATTCTCATATATGTTCGCCAAGAGTATGCATTGAACACTCAGTCCTGACAAAGTCCGTGATCGAGATAACTTACTGGAAAGTTAACTAAGTCCACATGAAGTGGATTAAAATCTATGTTAACTTCCTGCTAGTACATCACTACCAGAAAAACGTAATCTGTCAGAAAATAAGTTTCATTTCGTTTCTAACTTTATTGTTCGCAGTGGTAGCGTTGTTCAACCCGAATCTTCCAGATCTGTAGCTAAATTGATTAATCAACCAGTACAACTATTTAGTAATCGTTTTTTTAAATGTACTTACTTAAACGGCGTTATAAAAATTAAATCGGAAAATATTTGAAAATCTGACGCTGCTGCAGCAATGCAGGAAGAGGAAATACATTCGGAGTATCTACCAGGTTAATCGATAGTGAACTTTTTTAGAACGGGTTTTGAAAACACGATGACATCACGGGTATTCACAAGCCAACTCGGTCAGAAACTGAAAATTTTAAGATTTGTGCTTGAAATTTACTTTTAATTAAGGGAAAAAAATCTTCAAGGCTTAAAAATGTGGATACCCCAATGAAACTTTCCGAAATGAAACGCATACGACATTTCAGGAAATATCCACTTACTTTCTAACTTCTTCGTAATTTCGTCAAGCCATTGTTATTGAGCATACGTAAATTACGAAATGCTATCAGAAGTAATGTGGAAAATAAAGCATGGAATTGAATGTGGAATAAAAAATAAGGACTAGACTAGGAAACCGTCTGAACAATATAAGGTAATTATTTGTTTAATTGGTTAATTTAAAGGTACTGTTACGAATTTTGTATTTATTTAGCTATTTTTAGCAGAATTATAATTGAAATTGTTTTATATTCCCGTGCAATGCAGCACGAGACTTAATTGAAGAGAAAGCTACGCTGGAAGAGTTCAAATACAGGAGCACAAGCTTAACAATTAATAAATAGATATCTCGTAGTTGGACTCTTTCGCTATCCAGAAAAATCGAGAAAATAAAAATTACCAGAACGTTCTCGTGCTTGATTAAAAAGCTTATAAAAGTCGGATTAAAACATCTCAGTTCAGTTGTTTATGAGTTGTTTAGTTAGTGTTGTTATTGATTGCAGTGAATTTGCGGTGAAATTCGATTAGCTTTCTCTGTGTTTTGAATTTGAGTTCTATTTAACGTTTTAGTAATAGTTTAGAATATAACCACTGCGAGATATTGCGATAGTGTGCGAATATCTCTGAGGAAATTTCAGCATTTTGTCTTATTGCTTGGGATAAAAACACTAATTTTTTATCGACTCGTGCAATTAATCCATTACGAATCCCTACGCAGGCAACAATACCAAATAAATAACGTTTAAGTCAAATTAAGGACATTTTTACAAAAAATGCACTCTTATCTTCCTCCAGTACTGTAAATGAAGAAATCTGATATGGACATCACTTGCCTCTCTTGTGCGGGATATTAAATTACACACATGTTTGGCTGCATTTCATTTAGATTTATTTCTTCGAATTTCATTCGAGATATATTTCTCATTCAATTAGCTCAGTTCTCATTTCACGGCAAGTCAACAATATATAATAATTCAAAACATTTTCATTAAAAATTGAGAAATATAGAAAAACATAAAACACCAAATACAGTTAAAAAAATTTACGATTAAAATTGCAGTTTCTACGCAAAAGCAAGCAATTTTGTAAGAGGGCAAGAAACGGGATTTTTTTCGGTGCCCAAAACTGAAAGTTTACTTGGTTCCACTCGGCAAAATGACACTGAAGGTACAGAACTGACTGAATCCACTATTCTGCTAAGTTTTAAATGTAAACAAAAGCTGCTCCGTTAGGCTTAGTCGCATTTAAACAATTTTTAAATTGTTGGTAATTCTATAACTATTGCATGCATATTACCTGAAGGCATAAAAACCTTAACCGGCACATAAAAACAACATAATTCAATCACTTTTAAAGCAAACAATGCACAATTTACCAGCATATAAGACTAGAAGAACTTAGCTTACTTAGGCGAGAAATAGAGTAAGTATATATACACTGACTACCAATAAGTATTTGGACACCTGTGATAGAAAAGAAAAACTAACTTTATTCAAAATCAATAGTTGGTAGAGCCTCCACGAGAGGTAATTACAGCGTGGACCCTCCGGGGCATACTTTCCACAAGTCTTTGTATGACAGCTAGTGGTATTTTCTTCCACTCGGCTTGAAGAAGACATAGAAGTTCCTTCACCGATTTTGCACGTGTAATGCACCCCTGAATTCGGCGAAGCAACTCGTTCCAGAGGTTCTCGATAGGGTTCAAGTCTGGAGTCTGGGCAGGCCAGTCCATTCGATGAACTCCATTGGCACCGTACCAAGCCTTGGTTAACGTCGAAACATGACAACTGGCATTGTCATCCTGAAAGTAACAGGGGTCCAACCGTAAACCTGCCACAACGTAGGAAGCACATTGTCATCCAAAATAGTGCAGTAGGCATCGAAGTTGAGCTTACCATGAATGGGGACCAAGGGTCCCAGCCCATACCAGGAGAAACACCCCCAGACCATAATTCCACCTCCGTCGAACTTGACTGTTGGCACAATGCATTCTGGCAGAAGACGTTCTCCAGGTAGACGCCAGACCCAGACCCTGCCATCCGAACTGTAAAGGGTGAACCTTGATTCGTCACTCCAAAGAACCCGTTTCCACTGATCTACGGTCCAATTTCGATGTTCTTTGCACCACATTAACCGAGCAGCGCGGTTGGACTTTCTGATGAAAGGCTTACGGGCAGCAGCACGACCATGAAAACCAAGCAGATGTGCTTCCTTACGAATGGTATTCATTGAAACAATACTCCCGGATGCCTGTTGAAACTCCTCGCGGGTGAGGGCCATCGGCTGGGAGCGGTTCTTACGAATTTCTCTGGACAGCACTCGTCGGTCTCTATCTCCCAGTTTTGTTGGTCTGCCGACTCGGGGCACATTCCGGCAATCACCGCTCACCTTCCATTTCTTAATCACATAGGCCACTGTCGATTTTGGGTACTTCAGATAGATATGTCCCTTAAGAATCGGCCACATTTGTGATATCCGATAATTATATCTTTCTCGAAATCAGAGAGTTCCGAGCTGCGAGGCATCTTGCATGCGACTAAAGCCGATGATGTTTCCTACACGTTATATACCGGTGGAGTCCGTGACGTACCGTAGGACCTCAGATATCGTCATTTGCATAGGTGTCCAAATGCGTATTGGTAGTCAGTGTATATATATGTATAAGAAATGTATATTTATACACTTTTGGAGGGACCAGGTATTGCAACCAAAAAGGAAGACGCACAACTACATGTTATAACAGTCCTATATACAAAATTTCAACTTTCTGAGGCTACTCGTTTTTAAGTTATGCGAAATACATACGTATGTATGCACAAACATCTCGTAAATATGTATTCTCAATTCATTTTTAATCGATTTTGCTAAAGGGAGTACTGCGCATACTAACAGATATCAAGGAAAGACATCGTTCAGATGGACTGGTGAGCGGTCAAAATGGATATTTTCGCTGAAATATGATACGCGAAATTTTTCGCTATTACAATACTTCCTTTATTTCGTACAAGGAAGTAAAAATTTGATAAAATCAAGTAAATAAATATAATTTTCTTCAACTCGTCCTTATATTTCGTCATATAATAGCTCATTTTTCGTGCCGGTGAACGAAATGGATAAAGCAGCTAATTTTGTAGTAATTAGTAACTTTTTCGTTATTCCAAGATTTCACTTTCTTCGATATCTTTTTCTTCTACGACACTCTCGCAAATGCCATGATGTGATTGGTGTTATCTGGGTTTCTTGTGACCAAATATGTATCGAGATTTATTCAACAATATTCATGTTCTGAACAAATATGTTTTTCGCAGGTAAAGATATTTGCATTTTTTGTGGTGCTATGCATGGATAAGTCAACATTTCTCTTTCATCCAATTTATCTAATTTTAGGTTATTGAGGCAAATCAAAATAAAATCTTAATATTCTCTTCATTAAAAATAAAATATTTTTACAAAAAATTAAATTATTTATTCCTAAATAATTCTCTAAAATTTTGGTACCGTGTCTCTTAAAACTTTACAACTCTTTGAAAGACAGTATTTGCAACAAATATATTATTGAAAATCTTCCCTCGCTGCATAAAATTGATTAGGTGACCGCATTCACCACGAAGGCCTTCAGTTTGAGAATGCTGTTTTAAATATTTTCCAAGTTACCAAATTCAACATAACTTCTTTAAGTATCATCAGATTATCTATGAATTGTCGCAATGTGCAGGGTATTTCAAGAAACGACCTTTGAGATTACCTAAAACTATTTTTATATTGTAATCAGTTTCTAGTTTAATATTCTCGAAAATAAAGCATAATAAACTGCGCTAAGCGTATAAAATATATGCGGGTATTTGCAACAGTAGAACACTCCGAACTGGCACATACACACCCCAAAACAACATTTATATGTTGTAACCTGTTACATATGTTGCAAATGTTTAATATTCTCGAAAATAAAACATAATGAACTGCGTTAAGCATATATAATGCATGCATATACCTGCATGAATAAAAATACGAAATAGTTAGGTATAAACACAATAGCAATAAAGCAAACCTTAAAAACGATAACGCAAAGCAAACACAAAACTCATTATCAACAACACAAAAATACTTACAACTTTTTCCTTTTAACAATCTATATCGCATATAATTACAAAATAGGAGCTTGCCTGAAATCGTCCAGTGCAAGAATAAGGTGCAGAATGTTCTTTGCACAACAAAAGTAATATCAGGTTTGAATAAAAATGTTTTCTAGAAATTTCTGGCTCACTAAATTACTCCTCAGAATTCGACCTTGAGATTACCTTGAAGATCAAATCCCATCCGTATGTTTCTAAATTGCGTTAACCTTGACTATGAGATATTTATTTCATCGATCGGTTAGGCTGTATCCATTACGTCCGTCACATTACCTGTAATACTGTCCCATTTATGGCATTTGCTTTCGACTTCCATAAATTTTTAAGTACTTCTGTCCGTTTAAGATAGCATTTCTCAGTCTGCAATTCGTACTCATCAACTATCCTCCTATTACGAATGTCAGCTGCTGAGAACTATAGTTTTCTCACATTCTTATGTACTCGTGTTCTATCCATTTACCTGTAACTGCTGACATATTTACAGTTTGCAAATTTTCAATCACTTCTTTGCTTAATTATCCGTAATGGGTTATTAGTCTCGAAACGAGATTTTGTGTTGAACCAGTATAAATGATTGTATCGCTTTCTAAATTGTTGCCACCAAATATTATCCCCTATGTTATTTTTAAAGAAATTAAATAATGCAGAATCTGCCTGCATGTATGCATGTTTCTGCCATTGTGACGAAATGGCGGTACTTAATGGCAGTAAATTTTGAATAAAATAATCTTCCACCCAAACATGTGCACTTGTAATACCAAATTTTGAACTTCGAATTCATATTTTGTAAAACTTTAACGAACTTCTGATTACAAAATTAAAGATTTGAAGGCGAGCAGTGGCAACACTCTTCGAAATAATTGAATTATACGTGACGCAAGTGCGGAGAAAGTGATACTTATTTAGTAAATTTGATACGCAAAATGTTAATAATAAAAAGACAAAAAAAAGTTTTACAAGCCATCTCACTAAGAAAACTGAACATAGATATGATGAACTGAGAAAAAATAGAAAAATGTATGCCAACACTTAATACTGCATCGGGAATATTTAACATATGCTGCTTTTAAAGTTTTTGTAATTTTGCTATTAAGCTGTATATGAACTGAGTCCGAAGAAAAGGGAGCTAAATGACAAAGCTAGAAAGACAAAAAAAAATTGGGTCGGTGCAACAGAAAACTGGTAGTAAAAAGCTAAGCGAACGAGTAAAAAAACTTATCAAACCCTTTAGTATATGAACCCTTTCAGATTTTATTTTACTTTCATTGCTAATTACTTTGGACTATCATTATATATCTAAGGACTATTCTAAGGATTACATATTCTAAAACTATTGATATATTCTATTGAATCTATGAACAATAAATTGAATCTGTAATCTGTAGACTACATAATGTATATCTGCGGTTTATACAATGTCTGCCAATATATAGTTAAGACAATCCTTCTGTTAAGTATCACTGTACAAATTATATGCATCATTCAATGACAAAACATACAATATGCCACAGAAAATATAATAAAATAATTTATGTATATATTAAGACAACTTATGTAAATTTCTTGCTAAGACTCAAGGCCATATACCATCAGGATGTTATTATCATTTTGGTCCATGTAGAGATCTTAAAGCAAATGTCATCTCGATAGAGAGTTGAATAGAGTACACTCTCTGCTTCTCTTACCTCATTTTTTTTTTCAGATTTACAGTAAAAGGGGTTGAATTCGATTTGACGATCACAATCCCTAGAAGAAGTAAAACAAATAAATAATTGTTCTTCGCACAGAGTTCGGCTGTCAGTGATTCACTGACCGTATAAATATATTGTTACGGATTTTGTATTTATTTTGCTATTTTAGTAGAATAGTAATTAAAATTGTTTTATTTCCCAGTGTAATGTAGCGCGTGACATATTTTAAGAGAAAGCTACGCGGGAAAATTAAAAATACAAGAGCACGCGCATTTAACATTTTAATAACTAGATATCTCTTAATTGTACTGTTTTGCTATCCACAAAAATCGAGAAAATAGATTTGACCAGAATGTTCTCGTGCATGATTAAAATGCTTATAAAAGCTGAAGAAAAACATCTCAGCTCAGTTGTTTTAAGTGGACTGTAGTTGTTTACTTAGTGCTGTTATTGATTGCAGCGAATTCGCGGTGAGATCGGACTAGCTTTCTCTGTATTTTGAATTGAGTTCTATTTATGGTTTTAGTAGTTTAAAATATACCTACTGTGAGATATTGCGATATTTTACGAATATCTCTGAGGAAATTTCAACATTTTGTTATTTCTCGGGATAACAATAAATTTTGTTAAGGCTGAGTTGTCACATTTGGTGCGAAATCCCTCATTTGGCGATATTTCGCAACAAAACTGGCGATATGCAATAGACGGAGAGAATACATTCTGGAACGCATTCTTGGGGGTTTTCTCGGGAATATAAGCGAATATAGGTTAAAGCTATGTATATCTCGCCTGTGCTGGTAGAAAGTAGTTCAAAGATTAGCTAGAGAGCGATCGGCCGAGTCGGGAGGTGTACTTTAGTGCTTTGCAGTGAAGTTCTATTCCCCATTGTAGCCTGAAGGTTGTGTTGCTGATTGCTGATTGCATCAGCATGCTATCGTAGTTTTTCAATGACTATAAACGTGTGTTTGGAACTGTCCTGTGTAATATTGGCGAGTAAAAAGTTGTATTTTGATCCTTTATAAAATGTTATTATCAATTACTCCAAATCCTCGAGGCCGTATAACGTAACAATATCATTAAATCTGCACCAGGAAAACTGTTCCAAGGGCAGATAATTCTTGAGCGATTTGATGCAACATATAATTCAGTTCAACCTTGGTTTTAGTACATTAGTGACATACAGAATCAGTTTTGGTTTAAAATAATTTACTAATTAAAAAGAGTTTAATTCCTAATAAATATAAACTATTGTTAAGAATTTTAATATCTGAAATATAAGGTAATGTAATCAAATTAAATCATGCCAGCAATTTCAAGATACAACTAGAATTTTAAAAATGCGTAATACTAATTCCATTTTAATCCATCATATGTGAAGCTTAACAAATTTTAAAGCTGATTAGTAGGTAATAAAATTATAAGGTATTTTCTCCCTCCTTGCAGTATGCCTTTGTAGTGGTCCAGGTTTCGAGTGGTCCAGGTTCGAGTCTCGGCGAGGGCATTGCACGTTTTCACGTCTCCTGCTTCAAAAATAGCCTAATGACCCTACAGTGTCACCCGAAGTAAAAGGTTGTGGATAATAATTCGTAGCCACCAGGATTTTGAAAACTTTCCCAGTCGCCCTTTAAAAAGGGAAGTATATCAGGTATTTTCTCCCTCCTTCCAGCATGCCTTCGTAGTCCAACAGTAGCACACTCGGCGCTTACTCGAGAGATCTAGGTTCGATTCTCGGCGATGGCATTCCTCATTTTTCAAGTCACGTGCTTCAGGAAAATACCTAATGACTCTATGAGATATTATTATTTCATATTTACTTACGTGATATTTTTATTAAATGATAGCTCATTTGGTAATTTCCTTATAAAAATTTCACAGAACGCAAGTGGCATTCTTAAAATTATAGTACCTTATAAAACAACTCCTGCATCTGTTTTAAAAGTCATTATAATTAAGTACCGATGAGCTTGCGTTTAGCTGTGCAGTGTTATCATAAATGATACATAAATTTAATTTCGTATTTCATCGCAAATAAGAAAACGAGCATTAAATAAAATGAAACAAACATCGTTCAGTGTTTAGTCATAACGCACTTAATATCTTTTGTTTACTGTTCTTGTTAAATAACAGGCACTCCAAGTCTGCAACTCGCATAGTAATGCTCCCCTGCAGAAAGTCACCAAATAATGCTATGCTGGAAGTGGTACGTAAGCACTGTCTAGAATATCTCCAAATAGGCAGGTCACAAGGTATAAAATTGGGAGACCTTGATGTCCATCAGAGCAATGCTCTGTCTGTTTTAAAAACATATCTTGTAGAGTCATTTTTTTCCAGGAAGCGGGAGACGTGAAAAATGTGCAATGCCTCGCCAGGTCTCGAACCCTAGACCTCTCAAATGCCAGTCGAATATGCTTCCTGTTACACAACGAAGATGTGCTCAAAGCAGGGAGAGAATGCCTTGTAAATTCATATCTATTATATGATGTATCATATAAATGTTTGTGTTTGCAAAATGAAAAATTAATGATGTTTTCTTTTTGTTACTTGCATATCAAAAGAATCTGCGATCTGCAACTCGAAAATTATATAACTTCAGAAGCTCGTAAGTCATTTTTAATGAATTGGTATAGTGAGATTTGCATATAAAAATTAGTGTCATCTCCCGTTCTAATCATACTTAACAGTTAGATTAAAGCTTACTTTCTATTGCAAATTGATAAATTATTGTTAACTACTCTTTCACGACAATCCATAAGATAAACACTCACGAGCAGCAGTATGAATATACTTATCAAACATGGCTAATAGACGAGTTGTGTAAAATAAGATTTTTATGATTTTATTTGGCTCTTTTAACTCAATGCTGTGAATAGAAAATATTTGGAAAAATTATAAATATTACAATAATAATATCCCAAAACTGACAAAGGGTAAATTTCTCAAAACTGACAAAATGTATTGGAGAAACTTCCTCTAAGAATCTGCTGTAATAAGACTGCAAACTCTATTTTAGTTCAGTTTTTGCTTTAAGGAATTCATATTTGAAGTCAACAAAGCAGTCTGTACTATTTTCACTGCGGAAGAATTTTTTGGATTTAAGATTATTCAAGAGCTTAGCTTACAAAAGATTCTCAACCTTTTTCTCAATACTAAAAAAACATTTGAAGTCAGTTGGTATATAAATGAAAGCAATGTGGCTCTGAATCTTGTTCATGTTCCTGCATCACTATCAGAAAATTTCAGAAAATATACCTTTTTGTCAACATTTCGTTTGTCTGCTGGTTTTAAATTCCACGTAAATTTCTTTCATTCTTCTAAGATCTAATGGAAACGAATTACAGGAGATAAATTTATTGTAATTGGTTGTTTTTATAAATGTGAAGCATAAACCATTTTTAAAAATGAAATGAATTCTTAAATCTGTCAGGATACTCAACATTGGGAAAAATATTGTAGGTATTCTTAGAATGTCCACATAAAATTTCTCAGATACTAGTACGGTTCATGTCAAATGTCACCAAGTAGATATTGTATCAAAAATTTCATTAATGAGTTATTTCCATCATCATATCACAGTATTAATTCTTAGTCACAGTATTCTCTCTTGATGAAAAATATTCACAGAGATAATTAAAAGAATTTGCCTCAATTCTCAAACTATCTAAGAATAGTTTTCTTGTTTATTCTTTACGTTTTTTCGGATGATGTATTTTAGTTTTCTCGCTTTATTTCTGGTAGTCTCATATGATGAAGTTTCAAGACGAGTTTTGAGTCGACTATTTCCTATATCCCAGAGCTGTTTCATGCTCATTGCATAAACCCATAACTGTTTTATACAACAAATCTTAGAATTTTTGTTACGATAAATTCGAGATATTACTTCATAAGTATCGTGGCATTATTTCCTAAATTGACTAAACCATTGCAAAAAATTTCTTTTGTTAATACAGTGACTCACCATTTTGATCACCTGCACCATCTTATTAGAAAAGGCAAATGTGTGTCCCAAGAACGTAATGTTCATGTTTACAAAGCGTTAAATGTTACATACCTTTTTTTATATTCTCTATAATACTTATTGGGGATGTAAATTGATGAAAGTATCCGAATGATATGCTACAGACGACTTCAGCTGTAAAATTTATTATTGGTGGGAACTGTAAAAAAGGTTTCACTCTTTTTTGTCTGTCATGTTTATTCACAAAGCTTACACCAACGTAAAACGAATAAAAATACTAACTCAGCATTTAAAAACATTGGAAACTATCAAACATGATTTATCTAGTCAATTTTTGTTTTTAAGTTGCGCATGGCAATAATTTGTAAAACAATTTAAAATGGAATTCTAAGTTTTAAAACGTTTTTTGGAAAATTAAAGTAAGATGTTATTTTTATGTATTTAATGTAACTCACCTCGTTCAAAATGCCAATTTCGATTAAAAAACTCACTTTTTTCTATTTAATATTTTTAAGGCCACATTCTTAGGTATCAGAAACAGCTTTTTGTTTCTTGATATGTTGATTAGAAGTAGAGATGTAGCATTCATTATTTTAATTAACCAAATTATTTTTAGTTTGAACTTTCCTATCGATATCTCAAAGTTTCAGTTGCTGCCCGAATTTAGCGCGAGCGTGATATTTATGCAAATCGCATATATCTGATAGCAGTTTAAAAGGCAGGAGTTAACGAGGGGAAAAATTTGGATTTATCGAGCCTTGGATTTATCGCCGTAAGGCTGTACGCGCAACAATTTCCTCTGTCTACTGAAAGTTCGCCTTCATAGGCAAATTGCAATTACTAGTGTTTGCTAGTGAAATTCGCATTATTGCATTTCACTAAGAGTTAGGCTTCCCTCGCCGTCCTACTTAAAGTTAAGTTAATACTAAAGTTATTTGAATACTTAAGTTAATACTTAAAGTTATTTGAATTGTTAACACACTTTATTTCACATTATTTTAGTTCAGCCCAAGTAGTGGCTTACTCTCAAGTGGGAGAGTTGTAATTATTTGAATTAAAGGGTCACTTTAAACCCTCCTTCTGACTTTGTAGTTCTTCAACACTAAAGGACATAGATTAGATTTGCTCACTGTCCTCCACATAGGGTTTCACAGCTTATGCTAAGTAAAAAGATCAAGAGATTTAAGGAGAAACCTTATAGAGATATACCAGTTTTTCAGAGATACGACAAACCGGAAGTAACTGTCTGCCACTCCCGAAGTTAAAGTTTAAAGGGCAAATTAAAGATGCAATTTTTTCTATGTTATTTATAAGGTAAATAATTTTAAGCAATTTGATATGTTTGGAGAATCTGGCAGTGTATTTTCATTACGTATTTTCTCTTTTTCATTTGGCAACAAGTTTCAAACTTATTGTTTTGTTTACATCGAGCTCTCGATATTTCTGTTTTGTGTACACATTTCCTGGGCCAATTTATTAGCTAAAAATACATTTGTTGCGTTAAAATGTTTAGTTTTTGGTGCCAATATCAGTGTAATTCTATTTAATGATACATTTTCTGGTCTTTTAAAATATTTGAGTCACTTAAAATGACTTCTGGATATTTTACAGTCCAAGGGTATAAGAATTTAGGGCTAATCTTTGGAATATGGTAACTGGTAGTTTGGCGACTTTTGGCGACATTTTAATAAGGCGATAAAAATTATAATAATAATAATAATTTTATGTATATGTTTATTTATATTTTAATTAGTGTTCTTTAATTTATTTATATTTTAATTAAATGATAGTCATTTTGTGCATTATGCGTTTGTAGCATTTTGCAATCCATTTCAGTACAAGTAAACCTGCATGGAAATAAGTTAAATATTTGACACTAAGTATTTGCAACCATTTTTAATGTTTGCCTTATAAATTCGCAGGTGACTTTTATAATGGATAATTTAGAGGGAAAAGAAAATTAATGTAATTTCTTGCATATTTTATTTATTTTATACGTGCAAATGTTCATCCTTGGAAAGGGTATATGCAAGCTGAACATATAAAAGCTAGCATAGTATACATACTTTTTAGCGATCAGGTAATTTCATATATGTCCTTT
>KK119513.1:134649-188498 GCA_000611955.2 Stegodyphus mimosarum | reverse complement strand
TAGTGCTTTGCCGTGAAGCTACCTTTACAATATAGCTTGACAGTGTCTTGGTGATTGTTCCACGGTGTTTATTAGAAGTTTAGTGTTGCCGTGAAGCTACCTTTACAGTTACAGCCTGAAGCTGTGTTGCTGATTGTTTCAGCGTATTTATTGTAGATTTTCGACGCTTTTAAAAGTGATTTTGGAACTGTGCTGTAAATAGTGATTCTTGTAAATAAATTGTGCTTTTTATTGTTCTGCATCGTGTTTTCATCGGATACTCTCAAATCCACGAACCCGTATAACGCAACAATATAGCCGAAGCTATCAGAATCTAACTAGTTGGCCCCTAAGTATTCATTAAATTGGCGAAGCCTAGCAAGGGCCTAGGATATGGCCGAGCTTAATAACAGCTAAGAGATATGTAGCCAGAAGGCAAACGCGCGTTAGTCAGGAAATCAGACTCACTCCCTTGAAGTCGGTTAAGTCCCGACTTAAGTAGTACTCATTCTCATTTGCATTATCTGCGTTTCTGAATTCACATTCTGGCAGGAAATTGCAAGCTGAAATTAGTATAAGATAGGAAAGATACAAAACTTAAAATAACTGTTAGAAAACGTATAATAAACACTTACAAGTTTAATAGAACGCTGATTTGCTGCAATTCTCTTCTAAATACACATTTGACCAAATTCCTTAGACAATGTTCTTTCAGTCCTTAAAATTTAGACAGGAAAATGTATATATTTTATTATTACATAACGCAGGAGTAATAAAAATCAAATTTTACTAATAACTTTGAAAAATATGACGCGCGACATTTACGTATATTGTTATAGAATTTCATTTTGTTTTACCCAGTCTCTGTCTACGAAAACATTATTGTCTTCAGCATCATTTATGCGATGATTTTATCGTGTGTGATAAATTATCAGGTAATATCTAATGATCAGAGCCATGATTTTAAATGATTATATCCACTGTTAATATTCTTCGTTATCAAACTTACTCTTATTATGAAGATTTGTAGCATTTCTAAAACTCTTGTCTAATTACTATGCACGTAATCTCTTTAGTCACCTAACGCATTGCAGTATTTATGGTGTCCGTCGTAAACATCATCGCAGAAGAAAACGTCGCGGAGAAAATAACGCAAAGCGAAAACGCCGTAGTACAAAACACCGTGGGGGAAAAAGGAAAGCAAAGAGAAAACAGCGAAGTACATCGTGGTTGAAAATACAGCAAGCAGATCAGAAACTTCGCAGTTTAAAACATCGTCTTCAAAAATATCGTGGTAAAAATAAAATACATACAAATCATCGCATGACGATAACATCGCACACATGCGTTTTTCAGGTTTTAAAAGTTGTAAGCTCATTTTTGCATAATGATTTGGAAGCGCAAGAAAAAATAAAGATATTTTTACTTCTACATTGCATATTTTTGAGTGAACTAATAAATGTTTGCTGAAAATAAAAGAAGGAAACTTAAGCATTTAAAAATAGGAAATGAGTAGAAAATTAATGCAACTTGTAGCACTTAATGGAATTTTTAAATTTACATAGTTAATTAACAAAGGTCATTAATAAATTAATCTTTTTTATAAAATTTTACTGATAGTTTTCCATGAAAAGTACAGTCTAAAAATGTTTAGAAAAACGAAGACACATAACTGTATGAGGTAATCTCTATACAAATTGCTCAGTTAACTGTCAATTATTTTCTTTCACGTTTGTTAATCTGTTATTGTTTTAGTGAAAATTATATCTTGTTTTGTTTCTTTTTACTCTTGAAGTGCCGTTAACATTTTCACCCTGTGCTTCTTACTTGTGCTTTCACCTTTCCTTCTTGTGCTCCCAAATCATTACATGAAAGTGCACTTACAACTTTTAAAACCTTCTTGGCGCAAACTGAAAAAATTCGCCACGACAAATTTTTTGAATTTCTCTGTAAATTTCGCACCAAATTTTACAAAATCTGATGTTTAGTCATAATTTCAGTCGTAGAATTCAAATATAGAACATAAATTGGCCTGTCATTTCAGAAAGTCCGATTTTGTGTCAAAATACTTGAGTTGGAACAAAGCTGTACATCATTCTAATATATATCCTAAGTCGCACTTTCGAGAAATGAAAAACGTAATTTCAATTTCTTCAATCGGCCCAGTGGAACAGGAGATATAGAATTATCCCAATGTTTTTCCGCAGTGCACTTTATTTTTTACCACGATATTTTCTACGACGATGTTTTTAAACTGCGAAGTTTTTTAATCGCTTTATTTTCGACCACGATATTTTGTACCAGGATGTTTGAGAACTTCGATTTCTTCTCTTTGCCATTTTTTCTCCCACAATGTTTTGTACTACGACTTGCATTGTTTTCTCCGCGATGTTTTCAACTGTAACCAGATTTACACACGGGTAAGGTGTGTCAGGAATGAGTGTTTTGTGCATGCTCTTGGCGAAAATTGCCGTAAGCGTTTCAAAGTCCTGATCTCGAACAGGGAGCTGAATGCAGCTATGTTCTTGTCAGTGGTAGAATAACTGCACGTAAGAGGGGTTTAAAATTACCCTTTTATTAAACCACTATTTACAGCCACTTCCCAACTCGGAAGGGATAACAGAAAATACTGACCCCACTTGGATCCAAAATGAACAATCAAATAATTTAAAATAAAGTTGAGTAGACAAATTAAGTAGTCGTTGCTCTCAGAGCTGTAAACGCGAGGTTGACCTCTATTCTAAACTATCAGATTTGGCTAATACTAACGCACTTAAATTACTTCAATAACTAATAGCGTAACAGCGCTAAGGTTTAGAACTTAAATACTAGCTACTCAGGCGAACGTCGAACAGAGCCGCAGTGATCTGAGACTAAAACTCTCTCACACTGAGAAGTTCCTTGCTAACCTTTAAATACAAAACTTGGCTCCCCTTCAATTAGCATAAAGCTGAAACGCGCGCTCATTCTAACGGGAAGTTGAAATAAGAGATCACAGGAAAAAGCAATTAACATAAAACTTTGTTAGTTTAAACTGAAACCTTACAGGTGTGCCTAAATTCTTGTTTCCCCAAAACGAACAAACTATATTTTTCATTCAGTTGTAGATGCAAAAGCGATACGTTGCTTTCAAGTCACCTTAAGCCTAGTGAAATACACTGTAAAAATAAAAATGAATTTCCCTCCAATGGCGAGCTCAAGCTGTCGACGCACGTTGACCACTGCTAAGGCCGAAAGCGATGGTCACTTTATTATGGAGAAGCGCAACAATTGGGTCACTATTGCCTTCTATAAGGGAACGGACAAGTGCATCTATGCCTTCTCCGGGAATCGAACCTGAGCCCTTCCGTGCGGCAGTCAGAGCTACTAACCACTTTCCGGTATGGGCGACATAATAATAATGGTAAGGCGATGAATTGTTATGACAGGTATGAAGAGCGTATCAGATACGCAGATACATTCACCAGAAAAAAAAAGAATAAGAAATGAAAAATGCCTCTAACCCTTAGAAACAGCTTGATCGTCAGAAGAATGCATTTGATTTGATATCCTTCCTATTTTTCACCGTTGGGATGTTTGAAAATTTGCGCTTACAAAAATAAGCCGTTCTTGTTATAAGACTTAGAAAGAAACGTTATAAAGTAATCGGGACTACTAGTGTATAAGGTATTTGATAATGCGGAGATTTTCATTCAAATGTTCCCGATAGAAATATGCTTAGTACTTTAATGAAAGTATTACATTTGTTACCCATTTGATAAGCAAAGTACATTTTTCTGAATAGAACATCTTAAGCATTATGTCTGATTCTCAGGGGTAGGAAAATGGCAAGCGAAACCCTCTGTATAATACAATGTTCCTAATCATAACACGTAATATAAACAAAACTAGAATGTTTAAGTTAAACCTTCATTTCAAACCATTATAGTTTGCTAATGCATGGCCACTTTAATAAAAAGAGGCTAATAAAACAGGCAGTCTTGTTTGAATAAGAAAACTGCACACGCAGTTAATTTTCTCACGTCAGCGAAGCTTTGTTTGCTCTCTTTTTAAGTTAACACGCAAGCAAACTTCGACTCAGTACGTTTCTATCTTTTTTTCTTTTCTCTTCTCTCTCTCTTTTTTTGACTATATGCTTGTGTGTGTGTCTATTCAATCAATAAGCTTTATTTCTTTGATAATCCCATTTTACTGACGAAAAGCTACTGGCAATTAAGGAATTCGGGGGGGTTTCCAATGATTATTTTATTGAACGTTTGACATTGGCCGTGTGTCGATTAAATAACAGGGGGAAAGGAAACTAATGTCGTCTCTGCGCATGTCGATATTTGATTGCCATTTGTCAGCTCATTACGTATCTTGAAGACGTGCCAAAGTCATTTTAACGTTATTGCGACTTTTTCACTTCTAAATAATTCAATATGAAACTTTTTGTTTTTGCAATTTGGGGTGAAATGCCAGCCAAATACCAGAACAGCATATCCGGCATTGTATGCTTTTTGAGTTTCGCAAGGGTAATAGCGCAACAGTTGCAACCAAAAACATTTGCGATGTTTATCTAGGTGCATGAGACGTTTGCAAATGCCAAAGATGGTTTTCCAAGTTCAAATCCGGTAAATTTGATCTCTGACTCCTATCGATAGGAAGACGAACAACATTAGACAAGGACATGCTAAGGGCAGACGTGGAAGCAAATTCATGTCGAACAATCGAAGAATTGTCAAACACCCTTAACCAACCTTGGTCGAGCATCCAAGAATATTTAAAGCAGATTGTAAAAATAAGCAGAGCAGGTGTTTGGGTCCCCCCATAATCTGTCCGACGACAGCAAAGCCAACCGATCCATCACATGCAACGTATTGCTTCAACGGCACCATACAGGACAGTTTTTTGATTGTTTGATTACAGGAGACGAAAAATTGGTCCTGTATGATAATACAACCCGCAAAAGGTAGTGGCTCTCTCCAAATGAATCACTGCGAAGCCGGGTTTACATCCCCAAAAAGACGCTTCTGTTTGTTTGTTGGCGTATTCGAGGAATTTTTCATTTTGAATTGCTGAAAACTGGACAAATTGTTAGTGCAGATCTTTATTGGGAACAACTGGATCGAATTAACCAATCTTTAATCGAAACATATCCGGCGATAGTCAACAAAAAAGGCGTCATTCTTCAACACGACAATGCAAGATCGCACTGTGCAAGACGAACACTGGAAAAAATTAAAGAATAGGGGTGGGAGGTACTGCCTTACCCATCATGTTCGCTCAATATCGCTCCCTCGAATTTCCATTCATTCCGATTCCTGTTATTAGTGGCAAAAATTTTAAAACTTGGATGTTGTCCCAAATTCCATCTCAAGATACTTTACTCAAAAACCAATTGATTTTTATCGGTCCGGAATTGAAAATCTGCGTACTAGACGGCAAAAGCTTGTTGATAACGAGGATATTATATTGTTGATTAAAAATAAAAGTTTGTTAAAAGTTATTCGCTTGAATTTAACGTAAGAAAGTGACATTACTTTCCGGTCCCCTTATTACAAGATATCTAATATCAGAACTAGTGAGAACAACCGTTATTTCCATACTAAGTGAAATTACTTACAGATGTCTGTATGTCTTAAAATTACTTGGGAGATATTTATAGTGCTTAACGAAACTCTTCAACTAAGGTATTAAGATATTGTTACGAAAAATTCGGCGGTTGCGCCTGTATGTAAGCTTTCCGGCATAGCACTAGGGTTGCCATAAAATAGTGTATGGTAGGGTTGCCAGATTGGCGACTTTATCGCCCATTTGGCGACCAAATTGGCGATATCCCATGGTCCAATCGGGAAGCTTCTAGAATAACTTCCTGTCGAGATATTTCTCGAAACGTGTGGAACTTTAAGAAAAGCTATTTAAACCCTTGCGTTTCTGAGAGGAGTTAGTTGCGAGATTGTGAAGTGTTGCGAGCAGTGTGATCAGTTGTGTTATAGCTTGACAGTGGTTTGGTGATTGTTCCACGGTGTTTTATTATAAGATAAGTGTTGCCGTGAAGCTGCCTTTACAGTTACAGCCTGAAGCTGTGTTGCTGATTGTTTCAGCGTATTTATTGTAGATTTTCGACGCTTGTAAAGGTAATTTTGGAACTGTGCTGTAAATAGTGATTCCTGTAAATAAATTGTGCTTTTTATTGTTCTGCATCGTGTTTTCATCGGATACTCTCAAATCCACGAACCCGTGAAAACGCAACAATATTGAAGTCGAGATAAAAGATAATCTTTTAGAACGGTTGCCAAGAAGCCTAATTTCTGGCCTCGTCTGTTAGATCCAGCTGAAAAGAAGTGTCGCTTTTATCAGGGTCGTTTAAGAGTATTGTCGAAATTCAGAGGAAAGCTTGCTTTCAATCATCTGGCAATGTGAATTCTAGCCAATGAAAATTATGAGCTACTGAAATCCTTTTTATAATTTATGAAGGCCTTCAGTTAACAAAATAAGGCTTTTGGTCTGTAATATCTGCAACAAGAATAATGTGGCTTATCTTTCTTTCAATCAAAATTTAAATTCCAAAATTTGAGGAGGGCTTTTTATGACTATCATCAAAGATATTGATGATACTGAAATAATCTAGAGTTACTTCAAGCAAGATAGATGTAACGTTTCTCATGATTAAAAGTTATTTAAAATGAGCTTTATTCAAGTCCGAACAATTCTGGTAATAGAACAATCCAGTGTTCTAGAATTTCTAGATGGCAGGATTTCATTTCTTATAACTGTTTTAGGAAAGAGAGAGATATCTTTAAGATAAATAATACCTCAGGAATCATATCAGAAATCCTCGATCAACTAAAAATTATCGATCAGCTATTAGAACTAAAACAAGTAGTGTTTGTTTTTGAATATACGCATTTTAAAATGGTGTAGAATACGAAAGCCGGTTTGGATTACATTTGGATACTGTTACGCTATATCCAATATTTATTTGGGATACAGAGAGCTTAAATGTGAATTGTTCAAAATTTTATTGGTTTCGGAAAAGGCAAACATTTATTTCTGTTACATTCAAATGAAATGTTAAGCACTTTCTAAAGTACATATTATTAATTTTCTATTGTTATATAATAGCAATAATTCTATATTATAAATCATTTAAAGTTTTACGCAGCTGCATTATCACGTGAAAATAATCAAATCGTATCATAAGTAAACTTAATGTCCTTGGCAACGTGCCTTATTATTAAATTCCCACTATTAGTTCACACTCTTCCTATATCTCGTTCAAATTTTCAATCGTTGATAAAATATTTTTTATTTATCTACTCAAGTTCAAATACATTTTTTAAACTTGTAGTGGATGACACTTGATGTTAATACAGTTTTTTCGCATATTAAAGTCAATTCCTACTTGTTTATTCCTGTTTATAGGAGCTAAGGATACGCTGTTTTTATTAAATATATTATAAGACTTACAAATAATCAACGTTTATTAGGAATTTTCACGTGCTGTATAAATTAATTTTATAATAACTTATAAATAACAGAACATGAGTATAATAAATGGGATTGTAACATTTTACAAAAATAAATGGCAACAGTAAGATAGAGTTCTAAAGATTTTTACAAAGCTGTATGTAAGTAAAGCGTCGGCACTTCAATGGGAGAAATTGCGCTTCGAAACGAACGCAGCGCTCGTAGCGGTGGCGATGTGGAAACACAATCAGTAAACCTGCGCATGCTCCTTTTGTTTTCAGTCATTGGTTGTTTTGATTTAGTTGTTTGTATGATTCTACCTAAATCTTGTTAGCTTCTAACGTGCTTTGGTTGTATTATTTATAACTTATTAATTTTGTGCTTTTTAATTACAAAAGGCTCTTTTCACAACCAATTTTTTTTTTTAATTTTCTCTAATGGCGTATCGATACTGCGGATTAAGGATTGCAAGAGTAAGATTTCGTCGAAATCTGATGGAATACATTTCTACACGTTTCCTTGAGACGATGCTTAATAAAGAAGTGTTTTAGGATATGTATTTTTCAAATTAAAGGTAAAAAAATCTGATAATTAAAAGAATTATTCCCCTATATTTTATAATAACGCAGGTACAAGTTTTAAATAATATTTAAAAAATCTTTTTTTTAATTCCCTTTCAGAATATTCAGAGAAAGTTATGTACGGTAAAAGTTTACAATTGGGTGCCCCTTGTTTTTTGACGCCAAGATCGGCATCGATAAGACACAATTTCAAGATGGCCACTACACAAAATCAAAACAAGAAGTCAAAGAATTTCACAAACTCCATGTCCATGTACACATCGACCTATTTTTCACTTAAAAAAACATCAGAGAATTGCACAAACTAGTCATTGCACATTGCCTTGACTTTGTCCATGTACACATGTATTTATTTTCAGTTAAATAAGTCAAGAAGCTAAAACCATGTTAAAACTCTCATGGTAACCAGAAACGGGGTTTTATTGCCAAAAGTGAAGAAAATTTTTTGCCAATCGAAAGGGCACCCAATTCTACACTAGAACCGTTATGTACTATTTAATGTATTTCACTATTAAAATAAAAAGAACGCTAATTTGAAATGGACCGAATTGAGCATTAATTACAAATTGACTTAGATTTTTTTCATTTAAAAGATACCTCTGAAACTAAAAAAATCCTGTCATATTTGAGAAAGTATTTTAGGTAGAAGCTCCGTAAGTGGAGAAGAAATAATGCATAATTTTAATGTTAATAACAATAAACTTTGCTTAAAAATGTATTCTTTTCGTATGCTTAGGACTCTGAAATACTGATCAAATGGAAAATATATACATTTATATATATAATTACGACGCAATTGCAAAATATTTACATCCAATCGTGTCAAAACTCATTGCGGCCTCTCCATCTTACTTCCAACCTCCATGACGTCACTGCAGGGGAGTGGAGGAGGGGAAGAGATTTAGTTTACATCGCCAACACTGCAGTGGATTGGCGCTACAATTTGGCGTCATGTTATAGTATGGGAGTGCTGACGCTTTACTTACATACAGCTTTGGATTTTTAAAGTGTATGGAACTAAAGAATTGTAGTTTTATAGAGTTGAATGAAGCGGATGGAATGTTCCATTATGTAGTGAAAATTCTCGCCAAATTTCTATGTTAACGGGATAATAATACGTATATGTTTAAAATATAACCCTTTAAAATGTCCTTTGTTTCACAAACGCAGAATGCGAAAAGAAAACGAAAAGAAACTACAACAAAACGCAAGCGACGATTAGAGAAACAAAACCATAAACGCCAAGAAAAGCTTCCTACGAAAACTCTTCGCAGCAGGTCAAACATATATCGACTTGAGTCGTGTGAAATCATTACATGGAATATTAATTGAAGAAATGGACTGCTCGAAACTCACTGCAAAGGTTCCTCGCAATAATAAAGCATTACAAGAGGTGAATAGAATGAGAAATTATAGACCATCATCAGTTTCATAATTTCGAAACAAAAAATAGTTAATAATATTAATAAAAAGTAACTAAAATAAAATTTCTCTTTGTTGACATAAGTAGGAATTGACTTTAATTCTTTTTTATGTTACTTGTTTTTGAGATGAATTTTCTGAACCATCTAGCAAGAAACTAAACAAACTTACAGGTGAAATACTTGGATTTATAAAGATTAGGAATGTCTAAATTTACATTTTTGTGCTTCAAAATCAAAGAAGTTGAAAAGAAATTCAGATCAAAGATCTAACCATTACAAACTCGTTTCTGTCTCTCTAATATTTCTTCTGTAGTATGCTGTCAAAGCGAGAATCTCTCATGATGTCTTGAAATACTCAAGAATGGAAGCAGATAAAAACCAACAATTGTTGTAGCTTTTTGAAATCTCGAGTAAACCATACAAGTTCATTCCAGTACGCTTGTAAGGTATTGGAGGTATTTGTAAGATCAACACGAATCAATATTTGTAAATTATTAAACGCTGGTTCTTGTGGTTTGACGTCTCCAGTCATCCTTACTCGGTGTGTTATTTTGACTTAAATTATTTATAAGGCAATAATATATTCGTCATGTGTAGTCTAGAATTTGTTTAAATATTACTACGATTTCACTCGATGACAAATATTTGGTGAAAGGAACAAATAAATGAATAAACATTCCGTGCAGACATCAAACATTTCACGGAGTATCGTAGAATACTGTTAGTTTTGTTGTAGAAATTTCACAATTTTTTGCAGCTGTGTATGGGGGCACTTTATTACATTCCTAAAAGGAGACTCATTGGGACTCATTTCCGACCATTTTTCAAGCATTGTGGGTTGTAATCTCTTATATATTATTCTATTGCTCAGTGACCTTCAACTTCTATACTAATATTTTTTCCAGTGTTAGAACCAAAACGTATGACCTTTCATTTCGCTGCTTTTTCCTTTTCTTGGTTCATTGGCTAAGTTTTGTCAGCAACAATCTAATCATCGACTGTGTTTCAAGAATTATTTTAACATATGTACTTACATTTCATACATAACGAACCTCGAATTTCAACAATGTTGTACATTTTAACATATTGTTGCGTTATACGGGTTCGTGGATTTGAGAGTATCCGATGAAAACACGATGCAGAACAATAAAAAGCACAATTTATTTACAAGAATCACTATTTACAGCACAGTTCCAAAATTACCTTTAAAAGCGTCAAAAATCTACAATAAATACGCTGAAACAATCAGCAACACAGCTTCAGGCTGTAACTGTAAAGGTAGCTTCACGGCAACACTAAACACCGTGGCACAATCACCAATACACTGTCAAGCTATACTGTAAAGGTAGCTTCACGGCAAAGCACTATCTCGATCGCTTTCCGTTCACAAAACTCTCGCGTAGCTTAGCACTCACAGTAAGCAGCGATTCTCACAATTCTCACAATTAATCACACTGCCGGCTCTCAGAAACACAAGGGTTTATATAGCTTTTCCTTAGGTTCCACAGGTTTCGAGAAATATCTCGACAGGAAGTTATTCTAGAAGCTTCCCGATTGGACCATGGGATATCGCCGATTTGGTCGCCAAATGAGCGATAAAGTCGCCAATCTGGCAACCCTACCATACACTATTTTATGGCAACCCTAGTGCTATTCAGGAAAGCTTACATACAGGCGCAACCGCCGAATTTTTCTTGGTTCATTGGCTACTTTTGTCAGCAACAATCTAATCATCGATTGTGTTTCAAGAATTATTTTAACATATGTACTTACATTTCATACATAACGAACCTCGAATTTCACCCATGTTGTACATTTTAACATATACTTAACATATATATGCTCCAATCCACATGACACTTTTAATGATCGTTAAAGTACTTGGCACACATAGCCCTGTGGTAGGTGGAATGAATAATGAGGTATCTTCAAAATCGTGTTCAGAAACCAAGATGACAATGTTGAATAATTTGTTACAATCTCCAATCTGACGTTTGAGGCACTTTCGATCTGCGCTTAAGTGATATGGCGATCTTCAGTCTCAAGAATTTTTATAGCAGCAACCATTTTTGCTGACTGTGGTAAAAGGGGCAGTCGTTGTCAATATCTTAAATCCCTCTCTTCTTCCTTTGAATTGCTGCGGCACTTTCGCTTACGCTTTCGTCCTGGCAAGAAGCTTTGAGGCTACCTTCTTTGTTCACGGAATATGTGCTGAGCTAACAAAAATGTAAGGCGTAATAAGGCGCCTGTCCGGAATGTGAACCAAATACTGTGAATCCAGGGTTGCTTTCCTTAATAATAGAATTCTCTTGAATACGGCCTTGTCTGCCTTGCCAAGTTTCCTCTCTACGCGTCTATTGCGCCGACACCTTCTAAATCATTCATATCATGTCTTATACATATATATATATATATATATATATAAGACTATATATATATTTTTGACATATATATATATATTGAGGTTTGGTGATAAGATTGTTGTTGTTGTGACATGTCTCACTTGTCTGCCAGTCACATCAGAACAAGCCTACGAAATTCATCGTGGCAAGGAGCGCAAGATTGCGCCTGCCGTTGGCAATAATCTTGAGCACCAAACAGGTGACAGTAGGACTTTGCATAGTTCCGACCCCAAATGTGATGGAGAGCACCCCGGGAGGACGAGTCCGAGAGTCTCTCACCTCTCTTCTTCTGCCATTAACCTCTCAAGAGGACTTTCGTCTCGTGGCATATTTAGAGCGCCCCATGCCGCGCAGACACTGTACATTTTCAAACATTCATGCCTTTTCCGGAAATCAAACCCGGACCTTTCGGTACGGCAGTCAGCGTCGCTAACCACTTTCCCGGCTGGGCGGCGGCGATACGATTAAACGAAATTAAGTAATAACTAAATGATATTAAATAAAGATTCAACGAAAGTAATCAATTAATTATTGTTTCTCTTATTTCCTTCCAACAAAATTAAAATTTTAATGATCAGTATTGATCATCAAAGATGATTTGATATCAAATACGATATTATCAATGCTATTGATCATCAATGATTGATCAAAATTTGATGATTAAAACTTTACAGATATAATTTGAAGAACTTTGCAATGATCAGTAATGTTAACAAAATGTATAAAATCATGGAATTAATCGAACACTTCATGTAACACAATGTTCCGAGTAAAACATTATTATTAGTATTAAGCTTATTGTTATTAATTAACATTCAACATATTAAACATCATAAACATTGATTACATGGATCAGTTAGGTACTACCAAGCCACAACATTTTTTTCTCTTAATTTTTTCTAATATAGCAACTTCTTTCATTAAAAAGTATCAAAATATAATCATAAAACTCTTTGTTTTACCGTATTATTCTGTTAAACAAAAATTTACTATTATTCTTTTAAATATATAAATGATGGTTTAATTCATTAATTTCCTGTGGTACTACCTTATTTCATTTATATCTGTTTCCTTCTCTCTCTCAAGGACGTAAAAAAAGTTTATTATTAGCATTTGCGAAATTTTTTAAATACTGGTCAAGCATTAATTTAATATCAATTATTTAATACTAGCGGAAGTATCCGATGGCAGTTAAGTTAGATTGAGAGTAATGCATCTAACAACAGAGAGAATGATACCGCTATAATCCTTCCCTAATAACGATGCAAAAAATACGATTCACAGTCATACATTTTTCAGTCGGATGCGATATGGAACCCACATAAAAAATTTTGAAACAAAATTAAGCTACTTCTCTCTCATTATACCAGCAACATGCACGCAGTTGAGTTTTAAATTAATATTTCGACTGATTAAAGTCGTACAAAGATGGGAATAGCAGAAATGGCTTCCTACGAATTTTTGGTTTTGGGAATAACGTATTTAATGTTTGCCAATGCTATTTTTATTTCATCGTAAAACTTAGAAATGTTTTGTTAACAAAGTTTAGGATTTGAAAGCGAGCAGTGGCAACAAGCTTCGAAATAAAGCAAACTTTCATCTCCAGCTTGGAAGACTATTGCCACTCGAAAAAATGAAGGCGAAAATTATCGTTTTTCCGAGTTTTTAATTAAGATCTCTGATTTTAGCTACGTTTTTTTTTTTGGAAAAAAGTGGACGTCGACCATTCCCAGGACCCAGAAAAGGATTGTAGAAAGTTTGGTGACGTTAGCTATAGTAGTGACTGAGTTATTAGAGGACAACCAAACAACACAGACTTTCTTCTTTATATATAAATAGATATTCTAAACTGCAGGACGATATGGATTATTCAGAAAACGTAACTCAATAAAAATATATAAAAAATTGTGCAACCTCTGGTTTACATTTTAATACTGTCAATTGCACTTTTCTGTGAGAGACTTACGTTTTTAAAATGAACTCGACTTCCACATCGTTCCTCCCTTAAAAGTCTCAAGTTATTATAACGCTTTAGTAACCAATCGATTAGAAGCTATCGTGCTTGGCCCCTCAAATCTCCATTAATCATTCAAACTTTGTAACTACTTCAATTTTTGAGCTCGTTTCAGGAGACTAGCCATGAACAATGATCTATCCAAACAAAAGAAAAAATTGATCGTGGAGTTAGCGTGGGATGCGTTTCATGCTATTTATTTATTCCTCTTTGAGATAAACTTCAGTTTCCTGCATTAAATATTAACTCTTTTTTTCACCGGATTAGCAAAAGTACTTGTAAACATTGAAACAAAACTTGCATTATTCTAATAAATGTGCTACAAGCATTCCTGAAGATTAGAAAAGTCATGAATAAATAATAGGGACGAGATAACATCTTCTTTAAAAACTACAAATTTTGGATGAATATTTGCCATTCAAATGTTAATAAAAAGCTTTGTGTTTTATTCAAAAGGAGGGACTTAGAGAACAAAATTGCAATAAAATTATTTTATTTCTTGCTTGCGGCACTGGTAAACGAAGAGTTGTTAAAATACGTTAGAAGGTTGAAGTCATTTACATTGAAAATCGTAAAATACAAGACTGAAATTGCTGTGCCATCATTTAATATGTGAATGCAAACAGATCTTTAAAGTAAATACTTGCAAACAAATATGACAAAAGGTATTGGAATATTTGTTAGAATAATAACGGAAGCCTCAGTATTTTGGAATAAGAAAGAGAATAAAATGCAAACGTTCCCGCTTCGTTGCCTCAAAAAGTTCTCTTCGTCTTGAATAAAATTAAAGTATTCCTTTTTATTTACTTGTACGAAGTAAAAAGAAAGTATAGTAATCGCTAAAAATTTTGGGTATCATATTTCAACGAAAATATCTATTTTGCCCGCAATCGAATGCAATTTAGCGATGTTTTTAAGCGACATCCGTGACAGAATAAAGACTCTTTTTCCCCTAAACAATTATGCGACTGATTTAAAATGGATTCTGAACAGATTTTTTACGTGGCGTCTGTGCGTATATACATAATTATGTACTTCGAATAACTCTATAACGAGTAGCCTCAGAACGTTGACGCTTTGTATATGAGAACGCTAAATATATAGATTTGCAACGGCTATTTTGAGTTTGCAATCGGCCGCATCAAAATTACATAAATATATGCGTATATATATATATATATATATATATATTCCGGTTAAGGTTTTAAGCCTCTAGTAAATCTGCATGCAAGATTTATAAAATTATGAACAATTTAAACGTTGTTTAAGTGTGGCTAAGCCTAATTATTATTACTGTAGCAGATTTGCAATGATCAGTAATGTTAACAAAATGTATAAAATCATGGAATTAATCGAACACTTCATGTAACACAATGTTCCGAGTAAAACATTATTATTAGTATTAAGCTTATTGTTATTAATTAACATTCAACATATTAAACATCATAAACATTGATTACATGGATCAGTTAGGTACTACCAAGCCACAACATTTTTTTCTCTTAATTTTTTCTAATATAGCAACTTCTTTCATTAAAAAGTATCAAAATATAATCATAAAACTCTTTGTTTTACCGTATTATTCTGTTAAACAAAAATTTACTATTATTCTTTTAAATATATAAATGATGGTTTAATTCATTAATTTCCTGTGGTACTACCTTATTTCATTTATATCTGTTTCCTTCTCTCTCTCAAGGACGTAAAAAAAGTTTATTATTAGCATTTGCGAAATTTTTTAAATACTGGTCAAGCATTAATTTAATATCAATTATTTAATACTAGCGGAAGTATCCGATGGCAGTTAAGTTAGATTGAGAGTAATGCATCTAACAACAGAGAGAATGATACCGCTATAATCCTTCCCTAATAACGATGCAAAAAATACGATTCACAGTCATACATTTTTCAGTCGGATGCGATATGGAACCCACATAAAAAATTTTGAAACAAAATTAAGCTACTTCTCTCTCATTATACCAGCAACAATGCACGCAGTTTTTACTAATGAAATGGTCGTAAAAACTCAAGTTCCAGCCAATATTTCACCTATATTCAATTTTAGTTGATTAAATGTGGCAAAAAAGTGATCATAATTGATCAGAAATCAATAACGCAAACAAACAAACACACAAACATTCTTCTTTATATGTACAGATTTTGCAGAATTTACAAATTTTTGATTAACGATTTGAAAGCGAGCAGTAGCAACACTTTTCGAAATAAATCATTTTTATGTCCAACGCGCGACACTGTTGCCACTCGAAAAAATGAGTGCGAAAATGAGCGCTTTCAGAGTTTTAAATTAATATTTCGACTGATTAAAGTCGTACAAAGATGGGAATAGCAGAAATGGCTTCCTACGAATTTTTGGTTTTGGGAATAACGTATTTAATGTTTGCCAATGCTATTTTTATTTCATCGTAAAACTTAGAAATGTTTTGTTAACAAAGTTTAGGATTTGAAAGCGAGCAGTGGCAACAAGCTTCGAAATAAAGCAAACTTTCATCTCCAGCTTGGAAGACTATTGCCACTCGAAAAAATGAAGGCGAAAATTATCGTTTTTCCGAGTTTTTAATTAAGATCTCTGATTTTAGCTACGTTTTTTTTTTTGGAAAAAAGTGGACGTCGACCATTCCCAGGACCCAGAAAAGAATTGTAGAAAGTTTGGTGACGTTAGCTATAGTAGTGACTGAGTTATTAGAGGACAACCAAACAACACAGACTTTCTTCTTTATATATAAATAGATATTCTAAACTGCAGGACGATATGGATTATTCAGAAAACGTAACTCAATAAAAATATATAAAAAATTGTGCAACCTCTGGTTTACATTTTAATACTGTCAATTGCACTTTTCTGTGAGAGACTTACGTTTTTAAAATGAACTCGACTTCCACATCGTTCCTCCCTTAAAAGTCTCAAGTTATTATAACGCTTTAGTAACCAATCGATTAGAAGCTATCGTGCTTGGCCCCTCAAATCTCCATTAATCATTCAAACTTTGTAACTACTTCAATTTTTGAGCTCGTTTCAGGAGACTAGCCATGAACAATGATCTATCCAAACAAAAGAAAAAATTGATCGTGGAGTTAGCGTGGGATGCGTTTCATGCTATTTATTTATTCCTCTTTGAGATAAACTTCAGTTTCCTGCATTAAATATTAACTCTTTTTTTCACCGGATTAGCAAAAGTACTTGTAAACATTGAAACAAAACTTGCATTATTCTAATAAATGTGCTACAAGCATTCCTGAAGATTAGAAAAGTCATGAATAAATAATAGGGACGAGATAACATCTTCTTTAAAAACTACAAATTTTGGATGAATATTTGCCATTCAAATGTTAATAAAAAGCTTTGTGTTTTATTCAAAAGGAGGGACTTAGAGAACAAAATTGCAATAAAATTATTTTATTTCTTGCTTGCGGCACTGGTAAACGAAGAGTTGTTAAAATACGTTAGAAGGTTGAAGTCATTTACATTGAAAATCGTAAAATACAAGACTGAAATTGCTGTGCCATCATTTAATATGTGAATGCAAACAGATCTTTAAAGTAAATACTTGCAAACAAATATGACAAAAGGTATTGGAATATTTGTTAGAATAATAACGGAAGCCTCAGTATTTTGGAATAAGAAAGAGAATAAAATGCAAACGTTCCCGCTTCGTTGCCTCAAAAAGTTCTCTTCGTCTTGAATAAAATTAAAGTATTCCTTTTTATTTACTTGTACGAAGTAAAAAGAAAGTATAGTAATCGCTAAAAATTTTGGGTATCATATTTCAACGAAAATATCTATTTTGCCCGCAATCGAATGCAATTTAGCGATGTTTTTAAGCGACATCCGTGACAGAATAAAGACTCTTTTTCCCCTAAACAATTATGCGACTGATTTAAAATGGATTCTGAACAGATTTTTTACGTGGCGTCTGTGCGTATATACATAATTATGTACTTCGAATAACTCTATAACGAGTAGCCTCAGAACGTTGACGCTTTGTATATGAGAACGCTAAATATATAGATTTGCAACGGCTATTTTGAGTTTGCAATCGGCCGCATCAAAATTACATAAATATATGCGTATATATATATATATATATATTCCGGTTAAGGTTTTAAGCCTCTAGTAAATCTGCATGCAAGATTTATAAAATTATGAACAATTTAAACGTTGTTTAAGTGTGGCTAAGCCTAATTATTATTACTGTAGCAGACATATTTGTTTACATTTGAAACTTAGCAGAATAGTAGATTTGTTGCCAATCTAGAGAAACTAAGCTTCGCAATTCTCTCAATTTTTAATACAGATAATTTGAGATTTTATGTATTTTTGCCTTTCCGGCGAAGTGTGAATTGAATTAATTGAATGAGAACTATATCTCTAATGAAATTCGAGGAACTAAGTTTAAACGAAAGTCAGAGAAAAATGCACATAATTTTGTAGGGATTTATATTTATTTTAAATAACCAGTTAAATTTAATTTTAAGTTACTTTCCTATAAGCCTTCATTCCGCTAACTGTCAGAGCCAGAATATTTAAATTTGGTAGCTCGTGTAAGTAATGCAAATTCTACCAATGGGAGAATAAGTTCAAATATCGACGTTCCAGTAGAGTGTCTGGGAAATTTCTGTACATGCTTATAAGCAAGCTTCGGCTTAGCAGTTACTGCTGGTTAGACGTGGCTTAATGGCTATTATCTTGCTGCCACTAGACTCATCTACGCGCAGTAGGATCAGGATTGTACGAGCCCTGGAGTTTAATCCTACTACTTGTTAATATTTTGAATTTTTGAGTTTTGATTCTACTGTTTCAGTTACCGCTCAAGTTGAGGCGTCAAGTTGACGCATTGGAAATAATTTAAAGAGTTTGATAAAGGGAAGTTTTAACCCTTCTTCGGTGCTATTACTATTTCTCCGAATCCTACTCAACAGAAAGTAAAACCTTACAATTTAATATTCCGTACAAGGAAGTCATGTGGTTTACACATCAGGTTTTTTTTTATTTTGGTTGGTTGGGTATAATTATATCAACGTACGTATTTTCGTTTCTGATATGTAGAGAAATGTTCCATTATTCTTTAGTTATATCTGTATTACTATGGCTTGAAGTTCTTAAAATGTTTAGTTCAAGAAAATTTGTATCTGTATTTCTTAAAAACGAAACAGAAAGTTGTCAATAACTAAAATATGGGCTTGAACTCCTTTGAATTCTTCTTTTCAGAATTTTGTTTTTATCATGATTAATTAATTAGTGCCTTAATAACCGTAAAAGCTGATTCAATTCATAATAAGAATGTAACTCTGCTCTTGCAACAAATTAAGATTGAGGTTAGTTCTCCAATAATGCTCAATAATTTAATCTAAATCTTTTTGATGGGATTAAATTTATGATTTTTAATATGGTGTAATTTTTATATTAATTCAACTATAACACTCGCTGTAAAATCGTTTTTGAAGTTAATAGGGATATCATTGCGAATTATTAAATTCTCTAGGATAAATGTAAAGGATAGTGTTACGATATTTTAATTTCGCAAATGTGCAACATATATTTACTAAATATATATCGTTGTAATTAGCATGCGTAACTTTATGATGCTATAATACCTTAGAATGATTAACAAAATAATATCAAACTGAAGTTTCACAATCGGACAATGAAATTTTGCGTGAAATATTCATACGTGAGAATTTTAAATTAAATTTTAAGAAAAGATGTAATTTTTTATTTCTGTATTTAACCGTTAATTATACACTCAATAGGTATGCATCTCACTTAATTTAATTGAAAATTCTGGAAAATTTTTCAGAAACCTCTTTAGAAGTTCAGTAGTCCCAATGATTTGCTGTAAAAGCCACACACACACACATACACACATAAATTTATGGAGAAATTTATAAATTAATCTTGGCGCATTTTTTAAGTTTGAGTCAAGAGTAACTTAATTAGCGAACTACTTAAATTATAGTAAACTATTTTCCTTTTCTTTTCCCCATTGTCCTCGAGAGGAAAAAAGTCATCCTTCACACTTTTAAATAATTTTAACAAAACCAGATTTCCGTTTTTATCCGTTAAACCAGATTTTCGTTTTTATCACTTAAAATAAATAAGCCAAATTTCAAAAGGCGTCAATATATAAATTCACGTATATCTTAGGAAACGTTTGAATAAAACCGCAAATTTTTTGCAGAGATGCTTAGAAATAGACCTACTTTAAGATGATGGCAAAACTTTTATATGTTATTATTCAAATTTTTTTGAAAAATTTATAGACATTATTTAAAAATACAAATTTTAAAAATAGCTCATAAAAAATCGGCGAATTTCATTTGTAATGAACCTAAATTTCGAAATATGAAAGGAAGAATCAAATAACTTTAATAAAAAAGAGATATTAATAAATATATATCAAATTCAATGAACATGGAGGAGCTAAAATTTTGAGAGCTAAGTTTCTAAAAACTACTCGTGCGATTTTTACAGAATTACATTTTGGCATAATTTTAGTCGTAGAATGGAAATAAGGAAAACATTTATATGTTATTTAAAAAAATCCGATTTTTTGTCAAAATATCTATGTTCTAACAATGCTATATATAAATTTAATATATACCCTAAGTTCGTGTGTTCGAGACATAGAAAACGCAATTTGAATTTCTTCAATCGGCCCAGTAGAAGGGGAAGTATATTACGTGCCATTTTGTTTTTGAGCAGTATGTGTATATATATATCTATATCATAATTAAATATTATTACATTCACAATTATGTAATATTATTTATTATTTTATGTTATATTATTATTTGTTTTACCTCGCTTTTTCTATCCTATCACATTCTGAGAGGTTTTTCTTTTAAGTATTTATTACCAGATCCATGCAAATAATCTTCCTCCGCAAATCTTAAGTATGTCAACCAATGACTGATGAAACTAGTTTGAATTTGCTTTTCAAAGTCCAAATTTCCAGTTGCACTTCTGCCGGCTGCTTAGAATGGAGTTTAGTTGTAATTCCGGAGATAGGCGTGGTTCGAAATCACATATTCAGTTGGCCAAGCTCCAGACTCCTTTTTTTCGATACCTCTTTTGCAATAGTATAAATGGGTTTTCGGATATAAATATATTACATTCTCCACCATATAACGCCCTCTTTTTTATTTTGATGAAAAACACTTATTTCCACTTTTTTGTAGGAGAAGTTTTCTGAGTAATTAAATACGAATAAAAATGTTTTATTGCAATACTGCTTTATATGATAATATATTTTATAATAAATTCATTTTACTTTTTAAGGGATTTTAACTGCAAATCTATCGATGTATGTAACTGAACGCTTACATTTTTATCATTTTTGCTTTAAAACGTATTTATTTTCCTTAATGTTAATAACTTTTACATACTGAGCTAATATAGAATTTTAACAAAAATTCCCCAGAAGACGTCCACCCATAAACCACGATATTTTGCATTCATTCTAAATTTAGTTTCCATCTAAAATTAAGCAAACAAAATGCTGTGTGTACATCGAAAATATAAGCAGTGTATTTATGTCGATTTTACTGAAACTTCACAATCTTAAGTATTGGAAAAATTATTCGTACGTATCTGATTACTCTTTAAATATCACTTTCTTACGAATAGGAGCTTAAATCTAATTTTAAGATTAATTTTATGCGATTAATCACTCCTGTACAGAGAATCGGGAAAGAATAAAATTTTGTGCCTTGTTCAACTATAGCCAAGAAACTGATCGCAAAGAAAGCTTATTTCAAAGCAGGAGATGTGAAAAATGAGCTGTTCCCTCTCCGATACTCGAACCACGGACTCCTCGAATACGCGCCGAGCGTGCTGACAGCTACACCACGAAGGCATGCTGAGAAGGTGGGAGAAATACCTTACATACGCCTCCTTTTAAAAGGCGACTGGGGATTACGGGACCCAATCGCCAAATCCTGGTGATGGAGAACGATCATCCATCACCTTTTTAGTTCGGGTGCCGCTGTAGGGACATTAGGTTATTTTGAATCAGCAGATGTGAAAAATGAGCAATGCCCTCGCCAGGACTCAAACCATGGACCTCTCGAATACGCGCCGAGCGTGCTGATTACTACACCATGAAAGCATGCTAAGAAGGCGGAAGAAATACCTTATAAATTTCTAGTTCGAAAACCTAAACAGAAAGTACCACTTTGTATCATATAGAGCCTTAATATGAAATATATGAAACCAAACGTTTGTTTGTTTTATTTGAATTTTTGAAATATCTCCCTCCAAAAAAAATTTTTTTAATTCATTTCAACTCTTCTTT
The DNA here is from genome assembly GCA_000611955.2 of Stegodyphus mimosarum. Classification (NCBI taxonomy): domain Eukaryota; kingdom Metazoa; phylum Arthropoda; class Arachnida; order Araneae; family Eresidae; genus Stegodyphus; species Stegodyphus mimosarum. Next base: position 166,334 of record KK119513.1, on the reverse strand, counting down.
ACCAAACTTCGCATAGCTAGAACACAATGGAGATGAAGGACGGGGAAAATAACATTTAATTCAAGTGTGGGTTTTATTTAATCTGAAACTGGTAATTAGTCTAATAACCCCAAGAGACGTAAAGCTACTTATCGCTGCGTCTGAAGTAACTACAAAATCTTAAGAAGGTTTATATAACATTTTTATCTAAACAGAATTCAGAACATAAACGCACTCTCTTGTTCTAACAATATCAGCCATAGCTTGTGATGATGAAAACTAAACAGAATAGTTAAATTTAAGTTAAAACATGGAACAGTAGTTAAAGGTTACACAGTTAAATATTACTCGAAGCTAATTCAGTAATTCTGCGGGAATATCGAAATCAAACTATCAGCAGCGATATAACACAAAGCCGAAAAATTACAACAATCAGAGCTGGCAAGAAACTAATACGTACCGTGCACGCAAAGCCCGAACATACCCTGTGTCCTGAAGTCCTAAAACCGCATTTTAAGTACTGGCTATCTTCTATTTGTTCTGATAAGGAAAACGGAAAGGAGAAGTTATAGTAAAGATCCAAATTATAACAGCTGGTTAGTTGAGAAATAAACCTACAGAAAATCCGAAAACAAATCGCTATGTTAAAAATATTTAATAAGAAATAATAACTTTTTAATTAACAACAGATTTCTAATTTGGTTTTCGGAACATAAATTAATCTTATTAAATTAATATCTCATTGTCTATTTTAATAATTTTTGCAGAATTCTAGTGAAAGATTGTTGTATGCCAACGAATTTGGTTCTGTATGCTATTAGGTTACTATCTGTATACTATTATACTATCTATAGATTTAGTATTTACTTTATTAGGTTACTACCTATATGGTTCTATATTACGGCAAAATATCTAAAACGTTTTGCTAACAAAAAGGCTTTTATGTTATTACAATAGTTACATTGCAGTTATAACTGCTATTCTTTATATTTTATTTAATAACGCATAAAAAATTTATTCTAATTGCAATTGGTTTTATGGTTCATGTTTGAAAATGTCATTTAGCTGTAAGGCTACATTACGCATTTTGATTAATATTCAGAGCAGACGAAAATGTTCAAAATGAAGTTGAATAAAATTGTATTTAGTTTATTTTTTATCTCGAGTTTTCGTATTATCTAAAGGATAAATTAAGTTAAACATGAGTTAATTTAAACAATTTAATATCAATATAACAAAATAGTTTTTCAGAGAATATTTAATTAACCAATAACAGCTGTGATGGTTTTTGATATTATGGTATTGCAATATTCGACGAGGCGAATATAATAGCGTAATTAAATTGCTTTTTCCAGCAGGAGAAATTTATGGAGAACTCTGTAAGTGAAGTTTTGGTAAACGTTGTGTTAAAAACAAGCGTGGAAGTAATTTAATTTTCCGCTGCTGGAACTACTGTCTTAAACAACATACACGGAAACGTTTAACGAAAATAAGAAACAAACTTTACATTAATGAAATACCTAAATTGTTCCTTTCCTTATTCACAATCAAGAGACATTAATTTATTTGCAAGCAAATAAATTGATGAAATTATTATTTCCTTTATATACCCCCTTAAAACACATTGCTTATTAAATGATGTAATTAATCTGACATTATTAGTAACATTTCTTATTCTAACCTTATATTTATACAATTTATGAATTTTCTGTATTCTTCAATTCCATTATTTTGTTTGATTCAATATTCCCATTTAAATTGTTAACCTTTTAATCACATTGTTTACCATTATTATAAAAAACATAATTTTATTTGAAATTCTCTCTCTCTCTCTGTATATATATATATGTCATAATTAGCAGTGAAGAAGGTCATTATGTGATCTACTCGTATGTATCAGCATACCTGTGGTTTCTCTCCTGTTAGATTAGAGGAATAAAACTCTGCCAGCTCTTTTTGTGTATTAATTCACAGAGATAATATTTTGCACCTATTCTTTTAAATGATTCATAATGAACATTTGGGGAAGAAAGTCATGCATTCAAATATGATTCATTATGAATTGGCTGATCATAGAATATGATTAAAGTTTTTTGTGTGAACGTTTTATGAAGTGAATTTGTGTAGTGAGAGTCTTAAGCAATAACTTTTCTTATTGGCTGTCGTTATCTCCTATGTTCATCTGTTTTATTAATTTTTTGCTACTTACTAAAAATAATAAATGGATCCTGTTCTTTTCTTAACGTCTGTTACTTTCAGCTACGACTACATATGACACTTCACATATATATATAAATATGTGTGTGTGTGTATACAAAGAGAGATGGATATTATTATTTATATACTTGTTGTTCTTTGTTTTGAAAGAAACTTCGAAATAGTTTTCAGATCTCAAGCTTTGGCTTTATTTATATGATTACGGCAAAGCCCACTAATGTCTTAGGGATGCCTAAGAGAAGGGATGCCTTCGCGGAGAACGATCAAAGGGAAATGTCTCGCCTCCATGTTGCATTTGGGAAAACCACAAAAACGCCCATTATGTAGCTAATCCGTTTATCTGGAATCGAACACAGATCAAACTACTACTGATTAGAGAGTTTACCTATAGGCTTAAAGGACCTAAAGGACTTACATAAAGGGTGTCCTAAAATTCAGGCAAGGAATAATTTTGATAGAAAACACTGGTTTATAATTAAAAATTGTGAATTTTGTAATGATTCATAAAGGAGAGGATTATACAAGTAAATGGAATAGCATATCGGGTAAATGGCCTCCATGGCTTTGCTGGCATATGCGCAGTCTTTTTTGGAAATTTTCCATGACAGTTTTGCATAAATGTGGCTGAGTTTTGTTAATACAGAGCTCAGTTCCCTCCTTCAAGCCATGGATGCCCTTGAGCTTGTCGTCATAAACTTCAAAGTACCCCAAAAGAAAAAGGTGCAACGTTTTTAAATCGCACGATCTTGGCAGCCAATTCTGATCACCGAAACGGGAAATTACTCTATCAGAAGAGGATTCATGCAATAATTGTATTGTTCCTTGGGCTGTATGACACGTGGATCTGTGGTGTTAAAAGCACATGTCTTCCACGTCCATATCTTTCAGTTTGGGCACAAATCTTGCATCAAATTATCTTATTGCGATATCGAGTTCAATTAATTGTTATTACAACTTTGATTTAAATATAATTGTGTAGTCTTTGAGTACTAACTTAAGCTTTAATTTAAATAAATTTAGCTGTTACTTTAGTTCCATTGCCACAAATTGCGGCTGTTTTTTTTAGCATAAGGCATGCTCTTATGTTTAAAGTTTAAGTTTAAATAAAAAAGATCGTTTTAAACCTTTTCCAAATCTCTTTTGTTACTTCAGACACAGAGATAATTGGCTCCATGACTGTTAAGAGTCTGAATTTAGTTTATGCTCCGAAAGCAAGTCAAACTTTATAATTGCTACTATTTGGAGCACTAAACATACAGCGAGTTCGCTAATAAATTATGAATATATTATTATACAAAAAATATATATTGTTTAAAACAAATTCTGATCTAACACAGAATGTATTTATGAAATGTCTTTACAATTACTTTCGATTAACAAAACAACGTTAAAGATAAAGAGCTAATTAGTCTTAATGCTGTTTTTTGTTTGAATTATAATCCGAAGAATCAAACGAATATGCGTCAAATACTTTTAAGAATTTAATTATTTTCCCTTGTATTTACGATCACCTTGTTATATGTGAAACTCTTTTGTTGTTTTTAAGTTCATACAAACGCTCATTATCCAAATTAATTAATTTAAATACGACTAATTAATAACTTTTTTAATTCTATGGCTAGTTTGTCATTTCTCTTTGGCGCAATAATCTTCGAATATTCTTTGAAGTAAATAACTTGGAGTCTTAAAGTATCTACAATTAAACTCAGTTTCGAAGTTCATAATTTTTCAATTATTAATTTTTTTACATTTTTAATTTAATTAAAAAGATATGCTCCATTAATTCCTTTCTATTTCGTCAATAAAATGAAAAGAGAAGAAAATGTTCCACCTTCAGACGATAGTTCCGTATCTATGTAATGACTCATATCTTCGAATTTCATTCTCTGCACCAAATACAAATTACTTCCTATTACTTATTATGCTATTTCTTATAAAATGAGAGAGTAATTAAAGGAAGTAATTACAGATTTTCTCCATTTTATGAAATTAAAGCTTTTTAATGAAACGTTTCGCAAGCCCATATGACTTAAAGCGAAGATTTATGTGGTAGAAAATATCAGCTCTGTCGTGCAGCTAAAATAATATATAAATAATAAATAAAATTTAAAGTAACTTTAAGATACAACAGAAACTGAAATAATATAATAAATACACAAACACACACACTCGCTATATTAAGTAATAGCATATAATGGTTAAAACATGTTTTATTTTGGAACAAAAGGACCTCAGACAGAAAACATTAATTCTCTCTGCAGTGAAATGGACATGGCCAATCGAATAACACCATTTTATCCTCTCTAGCGGAAAATTAGAAAAATCTATTAAATCTAATTGCAGAGAAGAGAGATAGAAGAAACTGCTTAGGAAGTTTTATAGTAACATGCAATTATTTTGAATTGACATCCAAAAATTGCAAAATACGAAATAATCGGCAACGACTGTAAATCGACTAAAGAACGCATTGTTTGCACACATTATGAGTATAGACGATTATTTGCACTTAATGGTATCTTTATCAGGTGTGATAAACACCTAACCTTTGACCAACCCCATACTTTCCCGCAAGTGTTGAGGTGTTAATTGTGTTGTTCGCTTCGTTAGAAAAATTCGGTTATTTTTACTTTATATAAATGAACTTCATCAAGAGCCCTTCATCAGAAATGGTTTCTTTCTTTTTTTATGTTAGAGGATTTGGATTTAACACCTTAAAGAGCATTTTAGTCCTTAGAATCCGAAGCCTTCGCTAAACTGCATGTTTAAAATACCGAACCGCCAGTCGTCGTCCATTACCCGTCGTGATTATTTCCGCCCCATCCCTCTATTAACGCACAAAGAGGTGTGAAGATTTCAAATTACATCCTTTCCACTTCCTAACAAAGAAGCTTCCATTAGCCTTTTAGGACAAGCTGTCTGCAATAAATTTATATAAAGCATTTGGGAAACTGCACCAGCTACTTCATACCTTAGCGGAATGGGAGAAAACAACATCGCAATCTCGGCCGTTTCAGGCACTTGTAGTTGTTTGAGTCAAAGGTCATTTCGAGCGTTTTGGCCTTCAGATTGTTAAATCACATCATCATTGTTCATATTCTCGTTCAGAATGGCAAAGATGTGCCTGAAAACAAGTCCAGGTTCTAAGTTCCACTTCTATGTCGCGAATATTGTGCATTACACACAACGTTTTCCGGATCTCTGAGGTAAGATCACTGTGAGCATATAACTTAATGGATCTCTCACGTGGGTCTGGAACGGGCATTTATCACGTGGACATCAGCAGGCTCTCTGATAAGCAGAGAAGTCCAAGTATATCCTAAGATGAGAAATGACACTATAACAAGTTAAAACTGAACACACGAGAAATGCATTACCGATTTATTGAATCTTGGTTGATTCCGTAATCAACGAATAATTCACACTGATTTCGTATACCAACTGAAGCCCTCAGCAAATTTCCGCGAAAAACAGCTGACTTCTGCAGCCTCTATTTTGAGTATTGGTACATTCCAGTGAGATTTTCAAAGTGGGTTCCAGGTGTACATTTTACAGACTCCGAAAATTTTTTAAAAATTACTTTCTCCCTACAGTATGCTGCTTTTAATTGAATTTTATATATTCTAAAATTCTGACAGTAATACTTTAAATAGTAAATATAAGCTCTTAAAGTTGAAAGAGCATTTTAATATCCTTACTGTACTATAAAAATTACAGATTTCTTAATCACTTATGAATTCATTTTTTGGAATTAAGTGGCTATAGTACATTACTAGAATTGTTCATTAAGATTAATCACTCCTAATTACCACGTAAAACTAGTCATTGGGTTTTAAACTAGAATGTATTCAATTGGTTTATCAGAGGAACAATACCATAACCCTGTTTGCATGGTAGAAGAAAAATATAAATCTTCATTTAACTCGTACAAAATTATTAGATCTGTTAAAAAAAGAGTTTTATTCAAAATAACATTGCCAATATTTACTGAATTACATTTACTGTTTTTAAACATGTAAAAATTTTTATCATATATACAATATTTTGATCTTATACCATACAGATATATCGTAAAGTGTAGATTTTTAATTTAATTTCTGTAATTTAATTTTTCTTAATTTCTGTAATTTGATAAATATTTTTAGAATTCCGTAGAGAATTATCAGAAAAAAAACTGGTTTATTCTAGTAAGGATTGTACTTACATTTTTTATTTTCCTACTTCAGTTTTGAGAGAAGAATTTCAATAGCTTAATCTATAGTATTTCTGAGTTATTCGTACAAAAATTTAAAAAAAAAATAATTAAATCCTACTGTAACCTTATATTTTGAGTAAAGTATTATTAGTGGGGTTCCTAACAGTAAAGGGATGTCATCTGTTTGAAGTAAAATGGTAGATATTTACTTCATCGAGTAATAAAAAAACAATACTTAAGTTTTGAAAACTTTGTGTATAAAAACATTTAGCAGAAAAATAAATAAAAGGCTAAAAGAGATGTATTATGCAGCCAGAGAATTGCAAGTTTTTATGTAAATAATTAAGCAATTGTAAAAATCATTAAATCCTCATGTTAAAAGACTTAAAAACCTTAAAAGCCTCATGTTAAGAAAAAGAAGAGAAAAAAAGTCTTAGTCTTGCATGGTTTCCTTCCTTCTCTGTATTTTATCTTGAAAGCAAAAGAAGAAAGAAAAACTGCTTATGTTCGCATAAAAGTCTCATAAAAAAGATCTTAAAACTTAGTTCGAAAAAGCACAACGCCGCTCAAGAACTGCTTACCAGAAACATATTTCGTGAGAATATAAATAAGTCGCAAATTAGCGAAAAAACAGTTCTACGATAAAAACTGAATTTATTGCTCACTTTTGTTACTTAAAATTTTAATCAAGCTAAAATAGGTTATTGTTGACATGTCACTAATTCTTGATGCTTCATTAAAATTACTGCCGTCTTTACTAAAGTGGAAAAAGTGGATGGAACAAATCTCAAAACGAAAAGAAAAATATTTGAAAATTTATTTCAAGGTGTTGATTTATTAGCACTAATGGTTTCATACTTCTAAGGCAAGGTATAAAGACTTACTGTATTGTTGAGTTGTTACATTTTGCAGTAATACGGAACGAAGAATAAAACTGTAAATTATCTTGCTAAAAAAATTCCAAACCAATTTTATTCTCTTGATAGAATTCTACAGCTCAATTTAAACTAGTTTATTTATTGTTTTATTTTCAAATTTTGCGGAGTTTTCTAATAATTACCGAGATTGTTCACACATTTTTAGGCGATTTTGATAAGCGGTAATAAAAAATCGTTTGCTGCAAAAGAACTAATTTCAATTGTACTTTATTTTTAAAAGTGAAAATTATCGTATGTGGCTTGAAAGTTTTGTTTTTATTCAAAATGGCGAATTTAACAAAGCAGTGGTTCGAAGGCTACATTGACGCTCTTTCCGAAGAGAAACATGCATACTCCGCTATCCAAAAACGATGTGAGAGTCATGGTTTTGCGATATCTAAAGCGTCGATAGGTAATATCATCAACAAGAAAGGAAAAAAGCGTCGAATTGGAGCTTCAAGTGGGACAAAAATTCCAAACAAGTATCCAAGGAAAAAACGGACATCTTCGACTATTGCAAAGGTACGTTGTTAATAGAAAATCCCCTTAGTCAAAGGACAGTTGCAAAATCATTCAAATGCTCGGTGTCCACTGTACAAAAAAGGACAAACGTTGATTTAAATCTTAAGAAAGCGAAAAAACGCAATGTGCATCGTCTTCTTCCAAAGCATATTGCTCAACGCAGGATACGCTGCAGAATTCTATATGAGAAACACTTATCCAAAGAAAAAAGGAAAACAATTGTCACAATAGACGAAGCATGGGTGTATTTAAATGATTGTAACAAAAAAAGAGCCATTTATTATCATAAAAGGGGAGAAAAAAATTTAAGTACATGGTTCAAAGAATCGAAAGAAAGTTTTTCTAAGGGATTCATGATTGTTGCTGGTTTTTTTTATAATGGTAAGTTAAAAATAAAGAGAGTGCAAAAAAGTGCCAAGATTAACTCCAAATACTATCAGGAACATATTTTATCGCCAATTTTTCTGAATGAAATACCATCGCTTTACCCGCAGTGCCATCCATCTGTGAGACTCCATCGGGACAAAGCTAGCAGTCACACATCAAAATCCACTGTAAATTTCCTAAAAGAAATGGAACAAAAAACTGGTATCAAGGCCATACCCTTCACATATCCCTACTAAATCTCCCGATGTGTCTGTGCTTTCGGACTTTTAAAAACTGCATTATCCAAACGTTGTCCCAAAACCCTAACAGGACTCTGGAAAGCCGTTCGGGAGGAATGGGATAGAGTATCTCTTCTGACACTTCAAAAGGCATTATTATCCTGGAAATTGCTGTGTCGAAAGATAGTTCAGAGTAAGGGATGTCAAATAGAACATTTAAAACACAAGAATTTTATGTAATTTAGTTTTGTGAATACAATATACATCGTTTAAAAAATGTGCGAACAGCCTCTGTATTACTAAAATCTCGCAAGTGTATAAATTTAAATCCACTGATAGGTGGTGTACGCATAAAATATGTATCCAAACGAATAAGTGTACATATCTGTGTAAATAGCATAATTATAACTAAGCAAGTGTACAATTTTATATCCGCAGCAGCGTGAACCAAACATTCAGCAATGTGTTCAGTAATATATAGAAATGATAATTAAGCAAATGTTTACTTTCAGTCCCAAGTAATGTGTACTAAGCATTCAGCAATGTGTTCAGTAATGTATAGTAATTATATTTAAGCAAATGCTTATTTTCAGATCCTGAGTAATGTGTACTAAGCATTCAGCAACATGTTCAGTAATGTGTGCCAAGGAATGGAACACTTAAATAATGATGTGTATCTTAAATAATAAGTACCTAAATGTAAATGTGTACCAATTTTCTGCAATGTGTATCATAATGTTTTATAAATGTTGTATAATGTGTACTTTAATAATAAGTTGTATTATGAGTATCAAGGACGCACCGCACATAAATTAAGTACCCAAATAAATAGGTGGACGATCTTTATAAAACGCAATATTATAATTAAGCAAGCATTTAATTTTAAACCCTTAGTAATGCTTAATAAGCATTCAGCAATATGTTCTGTTCAGTTAAGGATAATGCGTATTCATCCTTTACTTAATTTACCAAGTATATATATTCAATTCTCCAAACGCATGCCAAGCATTCAGGAATGTATAGAAATGTTTAGAAACTAATGTAATACTTAATGTAGTTAATGTCAGTAATGTATAGAAATTATAATCAAGCAAATGTTTACTCTCAGTAATGTGTACTAAGCAATGAGTTCAGTTAGGCATAGTAATTATAATTAAACAAAAGTATATTTTCCAATCCACAGTACAGCGTACTACAGAGGTTGTTCGCACATTTTTAGACGATGTATATTGTATTCGCAAAACTAAATTACATAAAATTCTTGTGTTTTAAATGTTCTATTTGACATCCCTTATTGTGAACTATCTTTCGACACCGCAATTTCCAGGATAATAATGCCTTTTGAAGTGTCAGAAGAGGTATTCTATCCCATTCCTCCCCAACAGCTTTCCAGAGTCCTGTTAGGGTTTTGGGACAACGTTTGGATAATGCAGTTTTTGAAAGTCCAAAAGCACAAAAGTCCATAGGTGATACATCCGGAGATTTAGTAGGGATATCGGTGAAGAGTATGGCCTCGATACCAGTTTTTTGTTCCATTTCTTTTAGGAAATTTACATTCGATTTTGATGTGTGACTGCTAGCTTTGTCCCGGTGGAGTCTCACAGATGGATGGCACTGTGGGTAAAGCGTGGTATTTCATTCAGAAAAATTGGAGATAAAATATGTTCCCGATAGTATTTGGAGTTAATCTTGAGATATTTTTTGCACTCTCTTTATTTTTAACTTGCCATTATAAGAAAAACCAGCAACAATCATGAATCCCTTAGAAAAACTTTCTTTCGATTCTTTGAACCCTGTACTTAATTTTTTTCTCCCCTTTTATGATAATAAATGGCTCTTTTTTTGTTACAGTCATTTAAATACACCCATGCTTCGTCTATTGTGACAATTGTTTTCCATTTTCTTTGGATAAGTGTTTCTCATATAGAATTCTGCAGCGTGTCCTGAGTTGAGCGATATGCTTCGGAAGAAGACGATGCACATTGCGTTTTTTCGCTTTCTTAAGATTTAAATTAACGTTTATCATTTTGTTTACAGTGGACACCGAGCATTTGAATGATTTTGCAACTGTCCTTTGACTAGGGGTATTTTCTTTTAACATTAAACAACGTACCTTTGCAATAATCAAAGATGTCCGTTTTTTCCTCGGATACTTGTTTGGAATTTTTGTCCCACTTGAAGCTCCAATTCGACGTTTGTTTCCTTTCTGGTTGATGATATTACCTATCGACGCTTTAGATATCACAAAACCATGACTCTCACATCGTTTTTGGATAACGGACTATGCATATTTATCTTCGGAAAGAGCGTAAATAAAGCCTTCGAACCATGCTTTGTTAAATTCGCCATTTTGAATAAAAACAAAACATTTAAGCCACAGACGATAATTTTGACTTTTCAAAATAAGGTACAATTGCAATTAGTTCTTTTGGAGCAAACGAGTTTTTATTACCGCTTACCAAAATCGTCTAAAAAATGTGCGAACAACCTCTGTAAGCATACAACAATGTATTCCGTAATGTGTGCTAAATTATGGATAACTTAAATAATAATGTATATCCTATATAATACTTTTCTATATATTAATGTATATACCAAATGTTCTATAATGTATATCATCCTCAGTAAAATGTTAACAATATCACGCATAAGCAAAGGCCAATCAAGTTTAATACAGAGATATTAGACATGGGGTTATGCTGTCAATTTTAAGTATCTCCCACGTTTTAGTTAAGAAAAATTGCTTATTAAATTTATGTATTAGTTTAATAATACCCTAAAAGTAATGAGAACGTTTTACCTTATGTATAATCATATTGTGTACCATAGTAATGCATTGAGTAATGATTCCACACAATAAGATGCAAATTCATAAAATAATTTTATACCAACTCCTCAATTCCTAGGTAAATATCGAATCCAAAGCAGGCGCTAGGTTGATGATGTAAACCTAAGATATTTAATATGTATTAGTTACGTATTTGTCATGTATAACTGTCCACTATGCATTGGTAATGTATCAAGCATTATTGTTAACTTTCAACCAACCATTCAAGTTGATTGAAGCTTATATTATTGTTTAACAAGAAGTAAATGTCTTGAATTATCTTTGTAACTCCCTCAAGTAGTTATTGTAACCTGAAGTTCGTACTACTGGGGCCCTTGTATGGTCATGTAGCCTACTTTTGTATGTTTGTATAAACTCCTAGTGGCTGCTTGGGGAGGTGGGCTGGCAAGGTTACTATGGGTGCGAGATGCTTGGGCAGCCCTTCTTTATTAATATCCAAGATTGCTTTAGATAAAGGAGGACGTGGCGTTATACCAATTAACCAGTATGGTAGAGGGATGGTGCCTACGTCCTCCGTCACTAACTGCTGATGAAGGGGGACCTGTTTAGCCTCAAAATCGATTAAGTTTTTTGTCTAAATCTGTACTAAATACAAGGTTGTCTCTTTACTAATAAAAAAGGAGCATTTTCTATTTAATAAATATAAATTTGAAGAAAGGAATGCTAATGATGTCTAAACAGCCTTTGGTTGATGGCATGGGTACTAAGATCATTGCTTTCTGATAATTCAGTGCACAATTTTTGCATAAATAGATTCGTGCTGTGTAATTTAATACAAGTATACATGAAAGATAAATAAACCTCGTCTTAAGAATAGCTTCTAAATATATGCAAAATACTCCAAAATCAAAAATACTTCTGATCAGATGTATTTCTAATAAAGAGTGCTCGGACTTTTGTAAAATATTTTGAAACTTAAATTAAAAAATCTAATACTTTCCCGAGGTTATTCCTGTGAGCTATGGATTATTGACATTTTACTGTTATTTGTTAACGTTTCTTTAAATTAATTTTTATGAATTTTTCTTTAACTGATGACTTTAATAAGCAAGACGAAACTGAAAACAAATCATAAAAACCAACTATACGCAGCACAACTATGCAGACCTTAAGTAATTCCACTTTAGTACATGAAAAATGTCGTAAGTTCCTCAACTTACTTAAAGGATAAACTATAAAATCAATTCAGCTAACTCGTTTTTGTCCATTAATTCTCGCATTTAATTGATAAGTACTCTGTATCTCTGGAAGGTGTAGTTTTATAATGTTGCACAGCTTTTAGAAGCTACGACAATGGTCGTAGTAGGACTTCAAAATTTCTTCTCGAACCTTCCAGAAAGTCGCCAAGGTGGCAAAAAATTGACAAATATTGCCAAAACCAGTATTTGCCCATATCTTTCATTCTACTTGAACTATGTTTTACTATTTAAATGTCGTTTGATCTCAGACTCAATGATTTACGCTTCTGTATAAGAAACTAGCTTTTATCCGCGACTTCGCTCGCGCTGATGTCCTTAAATAAGTTTCAAAGACTATTGAAAAGAAAATAATTTGATTTTTTTTCTTATTGCCTGATCAGGATAAAACTTTAGCTATTATTAATTATTTTGTAAGTTGAAAATACACTTCGTAAAATTTCGTAAATAATAATTATTAATTACGCAATACGATAATAAATTAAATTAAACGAATAAAAATTAATAAACGCTTCATTAATAAATGTTACGCTTCCACGCCTCAATTACTTAACCGATCATCATGAAATTTTCAAGAAATATTTTTGGTATATTAGAAAAGGTCAAAAATGTTTGCGTGGTTTAAGCCACGCACCTGCGCACGCAGGCAAACTTTTACATCGTTTGACTTACCGTTATGAAACTTTCAACATTTCATGTTTATACAACGACAATTATTTTAAGCTATAAAACCTACTATATACGTAGGTCAGTCAGAAAGTTAGTTGCACTCCTTCGTAAAAATTTTCTGTCAGAGGCTATTTTGATGAAACTTTGTGGTAACACTTCAGACATGCACCTGTATCGCGTGACGTAGCGGCTTCCACGAGGCAAGTTTAGTTTTTCTGATAATCAGTCACAAACATGTCTCGACGGCTGCAAATAGCGTCCAAATTGGAAATGCGTGCAGTGATTCGTTTTTTGTGGGCAAAAAGGCGCAACTGCGCTGAAATTTATGGGCAGTTGCATGAAGTGTATGGTGAAAATGCAATGTTACGTCAAGCTATCGCGAAATGGTGCAACATGTTTGAGAATGGACGTACAGATATTGACGACGCTGAGCGAGAGGGAAGACCAGCAACTGCAACAAATTCGGAAATCGCTGCTCGCGTGAAGGAATGCATTCTTGCAAACAGACGCATCACGATACACAAAATCTCAAATGAACCGGATATTTCTCATGGAAGTGTGCACAAAATTATCGCCGATCACCTTGAATTTCGTAAAGTTTGTGCTCGATGGGTGCCACGTCTATTAACGGAGGAACATAAAGGAAAGCGTTTTGAAAGTGCATTTGCATTTCTGCAACGTTACCAAACGGAAGGAAATGACTTTTTGGACAAAATTGTGACTGGAGATGAAACTTGGATTCATCACTTGAATTCATCCCTGAAACTTGGATTCATCCCTGAAACGAAACGCAGCTCGCTCGAATGGAAACATTGCAGTTCCCCGGCACGAAAAAAGTGTCGAACTGTTCCATCTGCCTGAAAGGTGATGATGACGCTGTTTTTCGATAGAGAAGGCGTGGTGCATACAGAGTTCATGCCGAAGTGTTCCACATTTAATGCATCTTCTTATTGTGAAACACTAAAACGATTGCGGAAATCACTTAAAAATCGACGGTCAGGTAAACTGTCGAAAGGCATTGTGCTCCTGCATGACAATGCAAGACCGCATGCAGCAAAACAAACGTGCGAACTTCTGAAAACGTTTAGGTGGGAAGTGTGGAATCACTCTCTTTATAGCCCAGACCTTTCACCTTCTGACTTCCATGTGTTTGGTCCCCTGAAACAAGAACTTTCAAAGAGACGGTACCATTCGGATGCCTAAGTGAAAGCTACAGTCCAACAATGGTTATCGGATAATGGCCGCGATTTCTTTGCAGAAGGCATCGAAAAACTTGTACCACGCCTAGACAAATGCCTAAATAATGGAGGCAATTACGTTGAAAAGTAGATTTTGAATGCAACTTTAAGATACAAAAAAAAGTTATTGTAAAATTTCTATCCTGTTCTGTTTTCTTAAGCAGTGCAACTCTACATTTCAGCAGATAAGTTACATTTTATAGCCTATAACCTTGTGGAGTTTTACTTATTTAATTTAGTGTTTAATCCTTGAACCCCACAAACATTAATAAACGAATAATCGCTTAAGTGTGTGAATAGAGATGTAAGACTTACGAAGGGTTAACTACCCTATATTTCTTACAATAAATATAACTCCTAACTCGGAGTGTACAGAAAAGTCTCCAATTGGGCTTGAATTTAAATGAATAAGAAATTAAACTTAACTAAGCTTAAATAAAGCTAACTGAAAGGTATAGCCGAAGCTATCAAGATTCTAAGCAGTTGGCCCCTAAGTCTTAATTAAGTCGGCGAAGCCAAACAAATGCCTAAAGTACGGCCACGCGTAGCGATAGCTTAAACCAAATGGCAAACGCGCGCTAGTCATCAACTCAGGCTCTCTCTCACGAAGTCGGTGAAACATCGACTTAAATACTACTCTTTACTCATTTGCATTAACTGCGTTTCTGAAATTACATTCTGGTAGGAAATTGTAAGCAGAAACTAGAAAGACAGGAAGGATGAATAAACTTAAAATAACTATTAATAAAAGTAGGATAAACCTTAAAACCATTTCTAATATATGTAAAATATTTCTGTATAATACATATTTTTATTTTGAAAATTTCATGATGATCGGTTAAATACTAATTAAGGAGAGAAAGCGTAACAAACAAACACACAAATAAACTTACATTCGCAATTAGTTAGGATATGGATAAACACTTAAATGTATTACTACAAATTCAGTTATGTAATTTGCATTTAAAAATTCAATTGCTCAAAATCAATCCTAGCTCAGTAAACTCTATGAGCAGAAACTAAATGCATTTACAGCAGTATTTGCAGTCACTGAGAGCTTTGCTTTGAAACTATTGAGTATAATTTTTACTTTTCAAAATATTTTTATTTTTGCCATTCTAGAAATGAACTTTCTTTCTTTTCTTTTTCTTTCGTAAAAATTTTGAGATTTTAAGCACTGTTTCTCTGAGATGTTTACGATACATATCGTAAATAAGGTAATTTAATATGGGAATTAGAAACAGGATTTTAGTGGTTTAGTGTAAACAAGACTCAGAACTAAGTTAGTGAGAAAGAAACTTACGGTTATTTGTGTGTGTGTGTGTGTGTGTGTGTGTGTGTGTGTGTGTGTGTGTGTGTGTGTGTGTGTGTGTGTGCGTGCGTGCGTGTGCGTGCGTGTGTGCGTGCGTGCGTGCGTGTGTGTGTGTGTGTGATGTACCAAATGTAGTCTTAGCTCAAAGTATCAGACAATGAGTTTAAAGGAAAAACAGGATCCATTTATTAATTTCCATGAAAAACAGCAGTTACAAAAATCAGATTCCCGGAGTAAATAAAAAAGAACATCTAATAACTTTTTTAATGAAATTTACTCCATCGTTACATTAATGAAAAGACGCCCCGATATCAAGATCAAGATCAAGATAGTACTTTCGGTTCAAGGTGTCAACTACTAATGAGTTTTAACCTATATATCAAGTAAGGCCGGAGGCCGCTCACTTTTGTTTAGATAAATCAGAGGTGCTTAGCACCGCGCCCTTAGGCGAAAGAATGGTCTATGTGGCAAAGTCATACAGGAAGGCAGTCATGAAATTATAAATTGATATACTTTTGTAGATGTAGAAACATTCGAAAAATTTTTGAGCAGGTGCTGGGTGCGTGCTATTTGCAGTGAGGAAATGAGTGACTGAAATGAACATGAGATACGGAGAGTAAGTCAGAATCAAATCAAGTAACCTGAGGTCGCGTTCTGGTTCGTTGATAAATACTGCTGTATTACTTAAAGTTTTATTAATTTAAGAGTAAATAACTCTTGTAGGCCTATAGTATTGCAATCTACTACATAATAATTATCTAATAACTATGGAGAGGTGAATTTTATGCTACGTAATTCTTGTTTAATTAGATAGAATTAGATTATTCCTTTTTTGGGCGTGGGGGTCACATGGACCAATCATGTTGCAGGATAATCTGTTAAGCGATTTCAAGACGAAAAATAATAGTCCATAAGGCTATTTCAAATTACTCTTCACAAAGTCCGTAATTTGGCTTTGCCAGATAATAAAATACACTTAAAACTCAACACAAAAATAGTTAATCATATCACGAATTCTTGAGTATATGAAATGCAATTAAATACTGAGTACTATTTACAATATGTACACTTTCACCACTTTGAGTTGTGATGAATAGAACGTGGTCGCTTAACCAGATTTTCTTCTGTTGGATCATAGTTTGCGAAATTTTTAATAGCATTATATGGTGAATTCTGAACTTGGATAAAGAATTTGGGCGAAATTATTAAGATCTGTTCTTGTATTTCAGGAATTTTCAGGTCTTAATACAACTGGATATTTCTAATAAACCAGGGTGCTGAGGTTATTGAGCGTAAAATTTTATTCTGTAGATAGCTAAGTTTCTTTCTATGGGTTTTGCAAGCCGTGGCCCAAGTGGGGACAGCGTATAAGAGAATTGGTCGAATAAGCATCAAGTAAAGATTGCGTTTAGTATTCAGATTTAATTTAGAATTTTTCCCTAGAAGCGGGTAAAGAGCTATAAAAGCTGCATCAGCTTTGTTGGTGATATAACTGATGTGTTCTTTGAAAGTGAGCTGTGCATCAATATACACTCCAAGATATTTGTATGGATTGGCCGAAGGGATAAGAGTATCATGAATTTTTATATTGATATCCAGAGGGTAGTTTTTCTTATATCTTCTGTACATAACTATACAGCATTTGGTGGGATTAAGATTGATTTTCCATCTGTTGCACCACTTTTCTATTATTTTAATTTGGCTATTCAGTTTGTCTATTGCATGTTGCGGGTTTAAGGAATTAGTAAGTATTACCGTATCATCGGCATATTTAAGAATTTTTGCATTTTGCGGCTTGGGCATGTCACTTGCATATAGATTAAAGTTTGCTGGAGAGATGACGGAACCTTGAGGTATTCCTCTATGAATATTTTTATGTGTGGACAAAGCATCACCACAGCGGACTTGGAAGGTACGATCTTCTAAATAGGAAATCATGAGATTTAAGAAACTTGAAGGAGGGTTCAATTTCGATAACTTGCATATTAAGCCAGCATGCCACACTCGATCGAAGACGCCCCTATATTCCTTTGCGGGTTCTTTTATAATCTCTGGAAAGGCGGAGCTTCCAAGAAATGACGTCAGCCTCGTCAGCCAATCCAGTTCGCTTTAAATATTTCCAGAACATTCAATAACTGTACGTGTAGAAAAGGCGGGAAAATCAACTTGACTACGGGACTGTGGATTTAATTCCACGTACTTTCGAATAAGAGATCGTCGCCATTAAAATGTAAAGAACATGCGTTTAGAATTGTGACTGGGGAAAAAACAAAAAGAAAAGACGAAATTTAAGTTAGGGTTTCAAGTGTATTTTTGACTATGGAATTTTATTATTACATATATGTATATTTATCTGTATATATAATTTATCGGTTAGATGAGAGTATTTGGTAGAACTAATCAATCGCGGCTGAAATTGCAGCGACAGTGATAGCAGATAGCTTGAACTTCCTGCGTTTGTAGACAACTGGAAATGGCAGACATATTGGTGACGTCCTACTAGATGTAACATTTGAAGCATCACCAGTAGCTTGGTCCTAACGATATGATAGGAACGTACCTTTATTACTTGTTGTTTATTCTATTTATGCACATCTTATGGCATGGCACAGCAGAATGGAGGTAATCTGCACACCTTAATTCTTTTATCCCATATTACATTTTTAATAACGAATGGAAGCAGCCAAGCGAAGAGAAATCCTTCTTTAGCAAGCAAGCGTAGGTGGCAAAAGAGTGTGCAAAAGACAGCTGAAGTATTTATAGTTCGGCAATTCTTTGTTCCAGTTCTGGATAGCGATTAGGCAAGAGGTTTTGCAATGCGGAGAATGATGACGCGAAACAGAGTAATACACAATCTTGAAGAAGGGATGTACTTCATTAAAATTAAGAATTTGTTCTAATTAAATTTAATTTGTTAAAATATTCTTTCATATTTTTATATCTATAAATGTATATATAAACGTTTGCTTTATTTGAAGTAAGCTCCGATGGAATGGTTTATATATAGTTTTCTGATTTATAATAGTTTACCTTCGCTTCTTTATCGTCCTTTAAGTACTTAACTAATGTTTTCTTATGAGTATAAATTTAAAAAATATGTTTTCCTTTAAAAAATTTATATCATGAGTTATTGCATTAATTTCCTTTTGGAAGTTTAAAAAAAGTAGACATTATAACCTGATTTACATATATAGTAATATCTAGCAATATTTTAAAATGCAATCGTAATAAATTGAGTTTTTTATTTTCACTCTGGCATAAAATGTAAGAAAGAAATCTAATACAGAGCCTTTGAAGGAATTGAAAATATTTATAGCTATATTCTTTATTTTGAGAAAACCACTGAATATGGAGATTTAGTTGTTCTATATTATAGGAAATTAAATCGTATATTTTCTAAGAATTTCCATTAAAAATTAAAGTTTATTTCCTGCAAATTTTTATTAAAAAAAATAAATATTCATTTTTTGGATAATTTTTTTTTTAAATAAAGTTTTTGAAAATAATTCCTGAAATAAGCAAAAGGTGAAACTCGATGAAACTTAACTAAATATAATTAAACTAATATTTTGATAATTTGCAGTAAATCGAATTCCACAGACCGATTCTGTTATATTAAATATTGCATATTCAATGTTATAAAGAATAGCTATAAAAGCTTTTTTGTAATTTTTCGCATTGCTTCAGGCAGATATTGAAGCTAGTCTGAAACTACGCTATACGAAAATAAATAAGAAAAATTTAAATAAAATAACTTTTTCTTTCAACGTTAAATGATTACACACCAGACAAAAAAATTATTGGAGCTTAACTGACAGTTTTTTTCAGAATTTTGATTAATTGCTTATTACAATTTCTACGTTTTTAATTTTATTTTAGCGGAAAGGCATCTTTGTTTCAAATATTTAACCAATTGTTACGCATATCTCTTTTCCAAATTAATCTTTTTCACCTTTGCCTACTAAGCCTCAATAAATCATTTTACAAAATTCAAATTAAGGTAGGTATGACATATCTTATATTGAAAAATTTATATTATCCGATAACAAAATCAAGATCTAAAGAATTGTTTTGAGCAGGATAATTACTTTCAGATTTATTATGATTTTCAGGTTTAATGTATTAAAATTAGATTAGATTGAAATGTAATTAAATTTAATTTTTATGATTAAATTGATTAAGGACTTACCAGTTTTAACTATGTTTATCAATATTATTTAATTGTGTTAAAATTAAATTTATTTCAATTGTAAAAACTAAATAACTTCAAATATGAACTTTCAGTTTTGTTTAATACAATGGAAAAACAATGTACTGAAAATTTTAACACAACCTTATTTAAAAACTACAACTGGTGCAATTATATTCTATCTCTCAAATTTAATTACTTTTCTAATAAAAACGAAACAGCCGTTCTATTGTAGACATTGCACAGAAACTAAATTAAATCGGTAATATTACTACAAAATTATATATTTGCAGAACTGTTCTAAAATATACTCTTACTTTGTCAAGCAAAATTTGCTAAGAAGTTATATCATATTTTACTTATCAAGTGCTCTTCGACATTTTTAAATTGCTCATAATTTTCAATTCAAAAACTGCTAAAAACGAACAGCTTTAGTTTGAAAACTACAATAGTTTTGTGTAGCGATAAAGATTTTTTTTAGAAAAGCTATAATGTTATCAAAGATTTTGAGTTTAATTGATAGCTATTCCTTTCATAAATCAAAACACGTCTTTGGTTATTTGTATCACTTTAACGTTTCAGCAAAATGTTCTAAGCGTGTGGAACCAGCTGAAAACTTCTTAGAAAGTTTTTCGAAAGTAATCCTATCTTTCAGATCTTCTCTTTGGAACTGAGAAGTCAGAGAGGTGTTTGCCGAGACTTCTAAACACACAGACATGATATCTTTTTTATCTTACTTATTATAAGTTGAAAAATGGCATCACGATACTTTTCTTGAGATTTTTAAAGTGTCGTGGACAAAATAAGATTAGATAAAAAGTAACACTCGGTACCTGTTTTGTTCCAAATGAAAAGCTTTAGTTTAAACATGTGCCAAAAAATGTAGGTTAGATCTTCCAAACCTTAAAAAAAAGCCTTGTACTTTTTTGGTGACGTTAATTCAAGAAAGAAAAAAGAAAGAAAAAATGCAGCTGCTTGCGACAAAGATAAACTCTTAAATTCTGAAGAGCGCTTTTTCTTTCCTTAAATGAAAAATGTGTCCATTGTGTAAGATTTAGAAGGCCGAATCTGGCAATGGCAGGTCTACTAGCACAAAAGAAATATTCTAAGGAAAATAGGAGCTTTCAGGAAAAGTTCTTCGATGAAACTATTGTGTTGTATGATACTAACTATATTTAATGTTGGCATGAGCCATTCCTTCATATAAAAAAAATGTTTCTCTCAAAACACACTCATATTGTAGGCTAAAGTTAATTTTCTGAACTATCAGTCTATTTTTTACATATAGAAAATTTTTTAAGCTTTAATCTTAAGGAGTAGATCGTTCTAACACCGTTTTCTTCAAATTTTGCTTTAAGTGAATAGACAAAACTATACTATTAAATCAGTTTCTTTGTGCGTTTGTTTATTCGTTTGTTTGTGGCATTATCTCCTTCGAAACGGCAGGGAGTTGAGTTTCGAGAGGGATATCCCCGGATTAAAAAAATTCGTGGTAAGCCATTTCGGCCGTTCTCATCTTCTTACTACTTTAATCAGCCAAGATATTAATTAAAAACACCGAAAACGATAATTTTCTCCCTCTTTTTTTCGAGTGGCAACAGTCTCGCACCCTGGAGATAAAAGCCTGGTTTATTTTCGAAAGTGTTGCCACTGCTCGCTTTCAAATCGTAGAGTTTGTTAATAAAGATGTATAAGTTTGACCAAATATGAAATAAAAATAGCATTGCCAAATATTAAACATATTATTAATTATATTCTGACGTTGAAGAATGCATACGACTGCATCTGATGTCATTGTATGTCGAAACATTTTTGTTAATGTCAGCATTTTAATTAAATAGCTGCGATTGGCAACTATATTTGCTTCAGGTTAGTATAACTTATACGATATGATGTAGGGTTTAGATTATTTTGCATAACAAATTATTTAAGTTTGACACCTTTCCCGAACTCATCAACTTCCCCTGGCATTTTCTCGCCAGGATGTCAATTTAAAGTTAAGTGAAGTGAGTATTTAAACGAGTGAATCTCTGAGTTTATTCAAAGCGTGTTTTCGCTAGTCCGTGCACTTTTAACTTCTATCTCGCTGTTACGCTAATACGCCCCTTGTGCATAATTTCAAGTTATCGTCACCCCTGTTAGGTTTTTGGTTGAGAAATTAACTTGATAATCCAGCATTATTCTATTTTAGATTTGAATTGATTTATATTCTACATTAATGTTCCACCACAACTGGTCGGTGTTATTGTAAAGAAGTCTGTGCCTTCCTGTTCTGGTTTAAATTAATAAAGAGTTACTCTTTCTTCTGTGCTGGTATTTTCATTTACGCTTGCGCGAGAATTCGCCAGGCTCAATGAAGGATCTAGTTTAGCTTATGTGAAGTATAAGAGAAATATTTTACAATGTTATTGCCACGTTAATTCTTTTACTGATATTGATAATATGGTGTTATCTTATATTAAATTTAAATCGTGACGTCATAAATATTAACCTGAAGTGTCAAAAGTTTTTGTTTCCTGGTTTGGCATTAAAAATGTTATTTACAAATTGGTTGTTGCTTGGAGAGAATAAACCGATTTCATTCATAATGAAATGTTTTTATACATTTGCTTTACAGGGGTACATAGAACTTATAAATCTTGCTTTGACTGCAAAAATAAAATAAAAAAAAAATCTAATAGCTGTACAATATAAGTATCTCTCTATATAAAATATGCCTCTGGTTTCTTATAAACAAATTTTAAGATAAACAACTTATAAGATATGATTTACTTATAAAATAAACAACTTTCTTATGCAGATAAGCATTATTCTTCTATAATTTAGAAGATAAATTCAAGGATTTTATATCCAGTTGTCCCGATTAATTGTGATATGAAATGACGCATGCATCGGGGAAAATAAAATTACTTCTTTTAAAGATATTTCAAGCATCATACTTGCTCAGATCTTCCATAAAGTCTGAAAAACAGAAAAATTAAAGAAATACAACAACAAAAAAGGAAACCTGTATTTCATGAATAAAATAATCATTTCGAATAAAGTCAAGAGCAAACAAACGATCAATCTGTTGGAATCTGGTGGGAATTGGAATTTTATTGTTTCACCGTATAACATGTTGTCTATAAACTCAACTTAGGCAACAGCTGTCAGTAAGTTAAAAAGCGATAGACATTTCTAAAAGTTCATCTTTTCAGTTTTATCGAAGATACCTTTGAGACAGCTATCGGAAGACAATCCATTTCATTCAAGTACCTTCTAAAAGAGAAGATTTTTTCTCCTACAGATGTAAATGCAGCCAGTGAAGTATGAAGCCACAAGCATCTATTTATAAATCAAAATCGTCAGGGAGATACAGCTATTTCCATAACCATTGTAGTGAACAAAAAAGAAATCTGAAACAATAATTCTTCTTGTCCTCGAATGGCCGAACAATTGTAATTCTCCACAGAAATTTTCTTAATTAATAGAAGTATTTCAAGCTTACAATTAATCATTTGTTTAACCCACTAAAAATATGTTTTTCCTCCTCTTAGCTTTTTTTAAAACCAAGTCCTGAAAAAAAAAGTATTCGAGTAAAATTCCTATTTTTTTCAGTGCTTTCAGAGAATGAGTTCCTCTAAACTTTGAAATGGTTTCGTCTAAGCAGTGAATTGTTTTCGGATTATTAGCAAAGGCAAGCCCCCGCAAACTACCCGCCAAGGTCATCCCGAACCTTTCTCTTCTAACTGATAGACATTATGACACCTTAATAGAAGAAATAAACAATGGGATTGAATCAAATATTAATTGAAATTCAGTCAAGGATTTCGTTCACTCAGCTGCACACTAAGCTTAGCTAACTACTTATGGATGATTTGAGGTCTAAGTAAGTAGGGACAATAAAATTAGTAAACAAAAGGAAAGCGAGGAAATACCATATATTTTACAAGTTTTAAATTCTTTTTACAATTATTCGTAACTAATTACTTCCTTGTACGAAGTAAAAAGGAAGTATTGTAATCGCGAAAAATTCGGGTATCATATTTCAACGAATGGCCATTTTGAAGGCAATCGAATGCAATTTAACGATGTTTTTGGGTGACATCTGAACAGAAAGACAGAACAAAGGACTTTTTTTCCCCAAAAAAATTATAAAACTGATTTAAAATGGATTCTGAAGAGATTTTTTTCGTAGCGTCTGTGCACGTACATAGGTACGTATGTATGCATCTAGCATAACTCAAAAACGATTAGCCTCAGAACGTTGAAATTTTGTATATAGGACTGCTATAACATGTTCACTACCTATTTTGGTTGCAATCGGCCGCACCAAAAGTATATAAATATATGTATATAAATATCCACTCTGTTACTCGGCTCAATGAGCTCACGTTTTTTATTCTTATATATTGGTAAATTGTGCATTTTTTGCTTTAAAAGTGATTGAATTATGTTGTTCTTATCTTCTGGTTAAGGCCTTTATGCCTTTAGTAAATCTGCATGCAAGTTTTCTAGAATTATTCGCAATTTAAAAGTTGTTTAAGTGCGGCTAAGCCTAACCCTTTTTCATATGGTGGTCATATTTGTTTATATTTGAAACTTGGGAGAATAGTGGATTTGTTGCCAATCTAGAGAAACTAAACTTTGCAACAACAGAGATAACGCCTTCTTTTATTATTGCGAATTAAATCATGCTTAATTCATTTAGGAATTTATTCGAGGAAATAAGTGTTTAAGATTTACTTCGCCATTTTTAATATGGATATTTTGAGTTTTCATGTATTTTTGCCTTGTCGCGAAGTGGGAACTGAATTAATTGAATGAGAACTACTGAATCGTCTGTGAAAAACTGTTTGTTTTTCTTTCTTTTATTTAGGTTTAATTTCTTTTACAAATCATTCGAATACTGTTAAGTGAAGCTAGCGCCATAGTGTCACTATCGTAAACAAATATAATGAATTTTAAAGAATGCATTTATTCTATTGTGGTTTATGCACTAGCGATGAAGTAGATCTAATTCACTCGAATAAGTCATATGAAATGCAAAATGCGTGTAAAATAATATTCTGTACAAGGAAGTCATGTGGTGTACACATCAGATTTTTTTATTATATTATATTAATCAAATCTAAATTTTAAATTAACTAAACAATAAATATTATTTTCAGGTAAGATCTATTTAAGCAAAAATGCAGTTAGAAAATATAATTCTTACTCCTCCGTTTAATATGTATTTTATTCGCAAATTTGCAGTAATTCTGAAAATATAGGTTTATTACATTTGTTGTTCTTCTGTTTTACAGCAAATTTCACATCTAGCCTTTTACAAACAAAATCAATTTCAGAGTTGGTTCCGTAGCCAGCCTGCACAGCTAGTCTGTTTGATACTTGAAAACACTAGTGTATCCTTTGATGCAGAAACTTGACAATGACATTCAACTGGAGCAGAAATCTTGGAATTGTAAGCCGAGCTTTCGAATCCGTTTCCATATTCATGAGGGCGCATGCCTCCTTGATTTCAATGGAGATGTGTGTGAGGTCAGACTCACTTGGAATGAGAAATATTCAAGAAGGAACTAACTTCATTGTAAGTCAGTATTAGAGGACAGGATTTTATTCAATCGAGAGATTATAAATTCAGACCTTAGTTATGTGTGAGGCTTCATAAAGTTCCTGTGAATAATTTTGGTCCTTGTTTGCTTCGCTTCACTAGCGAATGTCATTCAGCTGGTTAATTATTTTATAGTATAAAAACCTCAAATTAACGATTCATCTCATAAATTCGAAATAGTAAAATTTTATTTAGCACAAAGTAGTGCTACTACTTATCAGCTTTTCTCCAGCTTTCTGTCTGGAGGTTTTTCGATATTTCTGAAATACCATTAAGCCTCAAATTCTATAACGAATCGAATAATGCTTTAAATTAAACGTGCGTGTGTCTTATTCAGCGTTCAACTGTTGTCTTCAGTCCCCAGTGATCTATCTCGAATAATTTGTGATGTGGTTATTTGTGACGTAATTGATGCTAAGTCTTTGAGCGCAGGGGGAGAACTAAAATTGTTTGATTGCTCAATAATCTCTCTCATATTATTGTCCATGACTCTTAGTTTTGAAAAATTACTTGTAAACGAAAACATTTATCAGCTGAGTGCCTCCACGGCTCGTACTTTCCTTTTACTTCACCATTTTTTTCCTCTTCGCCTTTATGAGTTCAATTAACCAAGATGTTATGTTACTCTTAACTCTACTTTTGTTTGGACTTACCTTACTGTTAGTAACATCAGAACAAGCCCATGAAATTCCTTGTGGCAAGGAATGCAAGCCTGTTCCTGTCGTCTGCAGGTGCCTTGAAAGCAATACAGATGATAGCACGACTTTGCTCAGTTGCGTTCTCAGTTTTGCTGGAAAGCAACCGGGGGGATGGGTCCGAGGACCTCCCAGCCCTCTTCCCTACCACCAACTTCACAAGAGGACTTTCAGCTTACCTCATATTAAGACTGCAACCTTGCCTCACAGAGACTACGCATTTACAAACATCCATACCTTCTCCGGGATTCGAACCCGGGCTCTTCGGTATGGCAGTCAGCGTCGTTAACCACTGCCTCGTGTTGCTGCTCAATGTGAATTCTGTAAAAAATAACTAAAAGTAACAATGAAAAAACTCTGAAAGCATTCGTATTTTATTTAAGCCTAAAAGGGCGTTTTTTTAATGTTTTGTGTGTTACCTTTATTTATTAAAGATCATGCGCTTCGCATTTAAACCATAAAATTTAATTCAACAGCAATATCACAAAATAATTTTAAAATGAACGTAATTTAGAATTTCCGATACACAGTCTCGCGAGCTTGAAATCGCTGAGTTTTTACTCAAAAAATGTTTAATTGCTGACCAAATATGAAATAGATAATAAAAGGAATTCCAAACTCCAACGAATTCCAAACTTCAGATGCCCATATTCTGTGGAGGATGACGTTATTCAAAATGTCATGGCTTTAGGTACCGTTGTTTTATCCCAATGCGGGAAACATACATACATTTATGCAGATTCTTCATTATTTAATTTCTTTAAATATAATACAAGGCAGTAATATTTGGTGGCAACAGTTTGAAAAGTGAATTGAGGCAAAGGGCCAAAACGAAATTAATAGCCCTTCTTGGATAACGTCCTTTGAATTAATAATAATTAAACGCACAATAACTAAATTAGCTCACAACAAATAAATTCATACCTTGAAGCTCATTCATCTCATAATATCTTAAAATTAATGTCAAAAGAGGTCGCAAAATACAGATCATAAATTTGGGTCATAATAACAAGGCGTATAATGTACTATTGGTTGTATTACTGGAAGCTTAAAATTAACAATTTAATAAATATATAAAAATAACATTTTACTTTTTAACAAATATAAAAATGTCAAGGTCTCATTAAACATTTAGCTAGCTTAGTCTTTAAAATAGTCTTGCCAAGCATCCAAAGTCTCGAAACTATTAGTAGACGTTAAGATAATTATCGCTAAGTCTAAACTAATAACTTAAACTTACGAAAGGTGTTTAAAAAAGGCTTTATTTAAACTAAACAAAAATAGAAGCCCATTGGTAATGAATTTACAAAGTTTTACGTGAACAAAATGCAAAACTGAGAGTTATAGCCTCTTGTGTGTATATTGTTGTGTGCGTACGTGTTCGTAATAGATTGAATGCACACAGGTCCGATGATAGGTTAATGAAGCACTTTTTATCAAATGAAACACTTCAAAGTTCTGTAATTTTCCATAGAAATACACGTACAGGTGTTCACAGTATCAAAGAGTATAATCAGTGGTTACACATCAAACTGCTAAGACCGTTAAACATAAGGTAATGTGAAGCGCACTTAAAGTGAAAACTAACAAGGACGTATGTCAGTTCAGGATGAACTAACAATTTGCAACAATAATAACTGAGAGCAGATGCTCTCTCCGGCCTTATACAGTTTTCAGCCGGCCGCCGAGATATTTCTAGTACTTTCTGCTTTTCGTAATTACTGGAAAACAATACGTGGCTGGAATTACGGTTACAGCTAACATGGTGATCAATTACAGTTACTAATATTGACCAGGACCAAAATGCCGCCAAGTTTGTCGACTTTCGGCGATTTCTTGCCAAATTTTGCGATAAAATAAATTACCAAAACAGTTCCCAGCTTGACGATATCTCTCCAAATTACCAAGATACAAATCTATTCAATTTTAAATGCACTTACTCCTGTACTCTTACTTTTGCGGCATAGCTTATACGTTTTATATTTTTCTTGTGCTACATTACTCAAAAAAAAATACAACAATTTCACATATAATTGCACCAAAATCATCTATCTATGTGCAAAATTCGTAAAATTATGCTACCAAACTTGAAAATTCAGTGTTACAACGTGGTTTGTTTACTGAATATTAGCAGCACGCATACCGCCGCTCATGGGCAGTCGTGGCATTGTCTCGAAAGAAGTGAAGAAATGTATTACACGCAGTCTTGAATCATCGAACTTGAGTTGTATTCCAAACAAATGTCGTATCTCTAACAAACATTTTGCGTCCAAACAGCATGTGTATCAGTTTGGGTTCATTTCAAAGCGGGCGTATACTGAGTGCCGACTGAGTCATTTCGAAGCGGACGTACACTGTATTTTCGAGTGACTGTAAAAAGACTTTTCTTAGATTGAAATCTTCTCTACAATATGTACATTTTGCACAAAAAAAAAGGCAGTTCTGTATCTCCCGTTCTACTCTACCGATTGTCTAAATTTAACTTGCGTTTTCCATGTCTCGAAAGCGAGACTTAGCTTTTATATTAGATTTATATATACCATTATTCTAACATAGGTATTTTGACACAAAATCGGACGTTTTATGAAATAACATATTTTTTCCCGTATTTCGATTCAACGACTCAAATTATGTCCAAATATTGCAAAATTTGGTGAAAAACTTACAGAGAAATTAAAAAATTTATCTTCGTGCTCTTTTTCCAGTTTGCACCAATAACAACTAATTCACTTCTCGAAATTATTCAGATGGGATAATTCACTTTACTTTTAACTTTTTTGGCATGCTGTTTCCCTTTCCTTTTTTCTTTGTGCATAAGCAGGAAAAAAGGTGCATCGTTCATACTTTCAAATAATTTTAACGAAATACGTAAAGAACATTTGGCGTTATTTTCGCTCATAACGAATAGGCCCAACTTCAAAACGCTCCAAAATGTAAATTCACGTATATCCCAGAAAATTCTGAATACAAAACTCTAATTTTTTGCAGGTACACTCATAAATACATCTTCTTTAGGAAGATGGCAAAAATTATATATGTTAAAATAGACATTTTTTTTTCGAAAAATTTAAAAAATTATTTAAAAATGCAAATTTTTTAAAGGAATCATAAAAAAAAATTGGTGAATTTTATTTGTAGGGAACCTAAATTTCGAAATGTAAAAGAAAGAATCAAATAAGTTTAGTACAAAACGAATATTAAATAATATATACCAAATTCAATTAACCTGCAGGAGCTAAAATTTTGAGAGCTAATTTTTTAAAAACTACTTGTGCGCTGTTTACAAAACTTGGCACTTTGACATAATTTGAGTCGGAGAATCGAAATATGGAAAAAACCTGGTATGTTATTTGAGAAAAAGTCCGCTTTTGTGTCAAAATACCTATGTTGTAACAATGATGTATATAAATCTAATATATATCCCAAGTAGCGCAAGTTCGAGACATGGAAAACGTAATTTCGATAATCAATCCCGCAGAACAGGAGATGTAGAACTGTCCTTTTTCTTTTTCGTGCACGTGTGTGTTTGTGCAAGGTATACCAATTTGCATTTCTTTGAATAATTTAAATGTTCTTTATCTTCTGTGTTATAAATACAAGTTATAAATTTTACATATATATATTATATCTTCTACTTATTTTGCGTAATTTAATATCCTCTATCTCAAGCAATAATTCTGGGAAAAAATTCTGTAACAGAACTAGGTTATCTTATAATATATAAATACAGTAGCAGACGTATGTCATTTGATTCGCTCTCCTCCACTACATAATTTAGTTCTTCGCTCTCGGAGTTTTGCAGCAAGTATCGCTAATTGCTAATAGCTTATAAATAACTTGCGATCGATCGCATCGCAATCTGCCTTTTCCAATTCCATACGAGTAGTACAAAGGAATGGAATAAAAAGGATAGCTAACAAATGGTGGAAATTCGTTCTATTTAGGTTGTTACTCTCCCTGCCGTGCTGCTTTAGAAATGGGGAAAAGGATTAGGGAAAATGATGTTATTCCGCAGGGATGAAAAATGATCTGGTAGACAAAGGTCTTATCTAGATGGAGGCGAGAACACGTTTATAAAGTCCTTTTTCCAAGATACCATTTGAAAGCCATATTTGCTTGTTAGCCTTGGAAAAAAACTTTTAAACAATATAATAAACATACACGAACAGCAAAGGAATTTGCATTTCTCTTTGAGAGTGAATTGTTTATTTTCTGTGTTACTGTGAAGAAGATATATTCTGTTAATATTTGCACTTTTTTTTATGTACAAAGATCCGCAATCTATTTAGAGTTCAGATTAAGAGCTTTTAAAGTGGCGCTGTTAATTGTAAATTTATATATTTTCTGATCGGTTCGTATGAACGTAATAATAATCAAATAAAATTATAATGTACTCAAATTTATTTTTGTGTAAGGAATAAGCATCGTATAATTATATTCTAAAACTCCATAAGTAGATGTAAAACACATTTAAAAAGTTTATGCGGTAAATAGGAAACGTATAAAAAGATCCAACACAAAAAAAAACTCGAAAAGTCATGTTGTAGCTAGAAACTGTTTTTCCAAACAAAGCAAAAATTAATTTAAACACGGGACAGTTTTTAAATGTTGTTTACTATCTTATATTTTAAATATTATATATACGAAAATTTCAAAATATAAAACTTAACCTTCGGAAAGCGGATTTTTTTTTACCAAAGTGGCGTTAGTCTAGAAGAGCTATTAGTGCCGAAACGGCATTTTGCATCGAATCTCACTAAAACCGTTGAATCACTTTCCGAGATGTTGCCACCAAATATTATCGCCCTATGTTATTTATACATAAATTAAATAATGAAGAATCTACTTTAACGTATGTTTCTCGCATTGTTAATAAGCAACCTAGAGCTATAAAATTTTGAATAACGTAGTCCTCTACCCGAATATGGGCAACTAGAAGCCCAAATTTTGAATTTGGGATTTGCTTTATTTATTTATTTTTACAATGGCGAGCACTTGCCTGTAACGGCATTGGCTACTCCTAAGGCCAGAAGTGGTGGCCATTTTTTTGTGGAGGCACCTAATAGGCGGCCACCGTTACCTCCTATGAGGAGACAGACAGTTTTACATCCAGTGCCTTTTCCAGGAGTCGACCGCGATCCCTTAGGTATCGCAGTCAGGATCCCCTACCCACTATACCGTCTGGGTGGCAGAATTTGTTTTTTTCTCTATTTCATATTTTGTAAAATTTTAACGAATTTTTTATTAACAATCTCAATGATTTCAAAGCGAGCAATGGCAACACAGTGCGCATAAAACACTTTTATGTCCAGCGCGAGAGAGTCTCTATCAGCAGTTCTAAAGATATGCTGCTTTTAAACATTTTTAGCCCAAGCAGCGTAGCGCAAATGCTCTCGAAACAGGTATGTGAGTGTAAATGAAAAACAAAAAACGGCTTTGGGGGTTTTGCTTGTACTTTAAATATTATATATATATATATATATATATATATATATGTGTGTGTATGTATATAT